>RXON01001558.1:0-136004 GCA_009667805.1 Leptobrachium leishanense
TGGTTTCAGCGAGGGCCGGGTTATGTCTGTGTGATGGTTTCAGCGAGGGCCGGGTTATGTCTGTGTGATGTTTCAGCGAGGGCCGGGTTATGTCTGTGTGATGGTTTCAGCGAGGGCCGGTTATGTCTGTGTGATGGTTTCAGCGAGGGCCGGGTTATGTCTGTGTGATGGTTTCAGCGAGGGCCGGGTTATGTCTGTGTGATGGTTTCAGCGAGGGCCGGGTTATGTCTGTGTGATCGTTTCAGCGAGGGCCGGGTTATGTCTGTGTGATCGTTTCAGCGAGGGCCGGGTTATGTCTGTGTGATCGTTTCAGCGAGGGCCGGGTTATGTCTGTGTGATCGTTTCAGCGAGGCCCGGTTTATGTCTGTGTGATCGTTTCACCGAGGGCCGGGTTATGTCTGTGTGATCGTTTCAGACAGGGCCGGGTTATGTCTGTGTGATCGTTTCAGCGAGGGCCGGGTTATGTCTGTGTGATGGTTTCAGCGAGGGCCGGGTTATGTCTGTGTGATGGTTTCAGCGAGGGCCAGGTTATGTCTGTGTGATGGTTTCAGCGAGGGCCGGGTTATGTCTGTGTGATGGTTTCAGCGAGGGCCGGGTTATGTCTTTGTGATTGTTTCAGCGAGGGCCGGGTTATGTCTGTGTGATGGTTTCAGCGAGGGCCGGGTTATGTCTGTGTGATCGTTTCAGCGAGGGCCGGGTTATGTCTGTGTGATGGTTTCAGCGAGGGCCGGGTTATGTCTGTGTGATCGTTTCAGCGAGGGCCGGGTTATGTCTGTGTGATCGTTTCAGCGAGGGCCGGGTTATGTCTGTGTGATGGTTTCAGCGAGGGCCGGGTTATGTCTGTGTGATGGTTTCAGCGAGGGCCAGGTTATGTCTGTGTGATGGTTTCAGCGAGGGCCGGGTTATGTCTGTGTGATGGTTTCAGCGAGGGCCGGGTTATGTCTTTGTGATTGTTTCAGCGAGGGCCGGGTTATGTCTGTGTGATGGTTTCAGCGAGGGCCGGGTTATGTCTGTGTGATCGTTTCAGCGAGGGACGGGTTATGTCTGTGTGATCGTTTCAGACAGGGCCGGGTTATGTCTGTGTGATCGTTTCAGCGAGGGCCGGGTTATGTCTGTGTGATCGTTTCAGCGAGGGACGGGTTATGTCTGTGTGATTGTTTCAGCGAGGGTCGGGTTATAGCTGCGCGTGGGGGGTGCAGGACCCATCAGCTGGTTGGGCTACATGCAGTCATGTCCCTCTAGTAGCTCGTTATTCTTGCTGGATGTTTGACATCTTTCGATAAATATCGGTTATTGTTGATCTTTAACATAAAGGATCAGACACATTGAACCTAATAATTAATGCAGATTCCTCGCTCTGATTGGTGGATAATACTCACTATTCGAAGCAATGCGCGGCGCTCAGCACCCACTGCGTATTGATCAGGGACCCGCCGCAAATGAAGTCACCGCGATAATTGACCACGATCTGCCAAGGCCACTCTCCATCTTGCGCGTTTTCACCCCCAACTATGCGACTGTAGACCACCGGGACTCCGCACACGGGGGCAGGGGGGGAAACTATGGGAGATAAAATAAAAGGTAATATCAGACGCTGAATGACAGCAAAATGAATTTCCGTAGAGCCAAGAGAAAATAATTGGCAATACAGATATATCATGTTTGGGGCGTTTGAATCTTTATTTATTTTATTTATTTATTTATTTATAAAGGATTTTACCAGGAAGGATACATTGAGATTTCTCTCGTTTTCAAGTATGTCCTGGGTTCAAGAACATTGAGTGGTTACAGAAATACAAAGTAATAAAATGCAAGATATTAACACAAAACAAATATACAGATTAACAGAAAACAAATATGTAGGAAATATAGTCACTATGATACATGTTTACAGGCGCATTCTTTATATAGTCACTGTGTTACATGTTTACAGGTACATTCTGTATATAGTCACTATGTTACATGTTTACAGGTGCATTCTGTATATAGTCACTGTGTTACATGTTTACAGGTGCATTCTGTATATAGTCACTGTGTTACATGTTTACAGGCGCATTCTGTATATAGTCACTATGTTACATGTTTACAGGTGCATTCTGTATATAGTCACTGTGTTACATGTTTACAGGTGCATTCTGTATATAGTCACTGTGTTCCATGTTTACAGGTGCATTCCTTATTGAGGTATGTTAATATGGAGCTCTTAAGGGACTTCAGACTGGGGGAAGATTTGATGGCATCTGGGAGGTTGTTCCATAATTGTGGTGCTCTGTAGGAAAATGAGGATCGAGCCACTTGCTTTTTGTATTGTGGTATTGCATGATTAACATGTGACCCAGTTGTAGCCCACCCCTCCCCCTTTATTTACAGTCCTGTCTCTGCTGAACAGTGCATGTCCATTTAAATTATCTGTGACTCATTCCTCCAGGTCTCTGTAACACCCATTGTGTCATTTTATGATGTCATACTGCTACACGCTATAATGTAAGAAAGCTAGGCTACAATCACTAATGGTCATAAGCTATGATGTCATATGATTGTGATTTGATGCCATACAGTTATATGTTTTGATGTCATAAGATTATGTTATAGGTTTATATGTTATAATCTCATCATATGTGTTATGATGTCATATTATGATATTGCACATTTATGTTATGTCATATAGTAATATGGTATGATGTCATACTGTTATATATTGTGATCTCATATGGTTGTATGTTTTGATGTCATATGATTGTGTTATGATTGTGACGTAAGTTATTTTGAACTTGGGTTGCATGGGCATGGAGGCATATTTGTAGGGTGCAGAATTATAATCAATATTGGCCCATTGCCCTCTCTTGTGTGCAGATTGTTATTATAATTGTGATTATGCAAGATTGTCATTGTCTGTTACTATCTGCTGATCAGATTAGCCTTCCAGTAAACCTGCTCTCAGAAAGGTTTAAATATAAGAATTGAAGGCTCCTCTACGTGAGACATTCCCTCGTTAGAGCCGCACTCGCCTCCGCGTGAGACATTCCCTCGTTAGAGCCGCACTCGCCTCCGCGTGAGACATTCCCTCGTTAGAGCTGCACTCGCCTCGTGTGAGACATTCCTCGTTAGAGCCGCACTCGCCTCCGCATGAGACATTCCCTCGTTAGAGACGCACTCACCTCCGCGTGAGACATTCCCTCGTTAGAGCCGCACTCACCTCTGCGTGAGACATTCCCTTGTTAGAGCCGCACTCACCTCCACGTGAGACATTCCCTCGTTAGAGCCGCACTCGCCTGCGCGTGAGACATTCCCTCGCTAGAGACGCACTCACCTCCGCGTGAGACATTCCCTCGTTAGAGACGCACTCACCTCCGCGTGAGACATTCCCTTGTTAGAGCCGCACTCTCCTCCGCGTGAGACATTCCCTCGTTAGAGCTGCACTCACCTCCGCGTGAGACATTCCCTCGTTAGAGCCGCACTCACCTCCCCGTGAGACATTCCCTCATTAGAGCCGCACTCACCTCCGTGTGAGACATTCCCTCGTTAGAGCTGCACTCACCTCCCCGTGAGACATTCCCTCGGTAGAGCCGCACTCGCCTCCACGTGAGACATTCCCTCGCTAGAGCCGCACTCGCCTCCGTGTGAGACATTCCCTCGTTAGAGCCGCACTCACCTCCGCGTGAGACATTCCCTCGGTAGAGCCACACTCACCTCCGTGTGAGACATTCCCTCATTAGAGCCGCACTCACCTCCCCGTGAGACATTCCCTCATTAGAGCCGCACTCACCTCCATATGAGACATTCCCTCGTTAGAGCTGCACTCACCTCTGCGTGAGACATTCCCTCGTTAGAGCCGCACTCACCTCCCCGTGAGACATTCCCTCGTTAGAGCCGCACTCGCCTCCACGTGAGACATTCCCTCGCTAGAGCCGCACTCACCTCCGCGTGAGACATTCCCTCGTTAGAGCTGCACTCACCTCCGCGTGAGACATTCCTCGGTAGAGCCACACTCACCTCCGCGTGAGACATTCCCTCGTTAGAGCTGCACTCACACGGCTCTGATTAACACATTTTGTTAGTTGTTTTGCTGATCTGTCACTTTACAGCCTCAGAGCCTGATATTACATTGAGTTTAATGACCGACACTTGCCTGTAGTCTGTGGAGGAGGGATTGTCACGTTGCTGAACGCCATTCCCGGTATGTACGTCTTGATCCAGGACTGATAGGCCGATACCAGGGTGTACACGCCAGGGCGGTTTGCCGAAGCACACCCTTCCCCCCAGCTTACAATGCCAGCCTGGATCCAGGTACCATTCACCTTACACACCAAGGGCCCCCCGGAGTCTCCCTGGGAGAGAAAGGACCCATTGGTAAACATAACGCTTTTGTTATAAGACATTGAATATTATTTGTAAGCTGCGTTGTGCGAGTGATGTCACTGCTCAGTCTTATCACCTCGGAGCTGTTTTAGTAACATTTTATCAGATTCACCGATTTATAATGAACATTTTGCCCCAATCGTTCTTTTATGAAGAGATTCCAGCTATTAGTTTGAAATCTTTTTCGTTTGCTTTTGGGCTGCAGAAGGTGCCCCCAAAGTTTTAGCCCCGTGGACATAATGCCCGAAGAGCAAAAACTGTAAAATCAGCTGCTGGAAGCTTTGAAATATCGAGCTTTCAGCAGGCGATGCTGGGAAAAATAGAAAATAGACCAGCCGCTCAAACCTCTGTAACTCAATTCGTCAGTAGATGGCGCCATCTAATGGACAAAATCGGTTATTGAAAGTAAAAAATACAATGGGTGTAAACTCAAATATTTCTTACTTTAAAATGAATTAAAAATGTTTTTTACAAAAAATCCACTGGTTTCTGACAATTTTCTTTTGGAAAATAACTTGGTAATGAAGGGGTTAAAGGGACAAATATTGCTATTTCATGCAGAGGGGAGCACAGAGAAAAAGTGCTGCCCTGCAACATGATCACAAACGCTCCAAACCCCATTAATCCTACAAACAAAAAGAGATTTATTGGTCAATTTGATCGGCCATTGAAGGCTGTTGGCGCCTCCATCCAGTCGTATCGATTTATTTATGTTTACATTTACTTTCTTTTTATTTGCTTTTCGTTTGTTCACATATTTAGACGGTTTTGAGTGGTTTTATTCACAGAATATTCGCTGTGTGCCGATGAAAACTGGAATTTTATATTTGTAGACCCACCTGGCAGGAGTCCTTCCCCCCCTCTTTATATCCAGAGCATATCTTCTCCTCCTGGATGATGGTGGTGAAGCTACTGGTTGAGGAGCCGATGTGATACATCTGGTCACATTGTTTATAGTCTATCAGTGGAGTCATGACTTCTTGGAGGGTGTTGACTGATGGGACACTTCCTGAGGAGTCACAGGACATGTCAGAGGAAAAGGAACCATTCAGAGAAAATCTGGATCTCCATAAAGTGCATCAGTTTCTAATTTGATAAATTAACCTTAATAATCTCATTAATAACAAAAAACATTCTGTCCAGGAACGCATGAAACTTCAGAGTGGACAAGGCTGAACCAACAAACAAAAGCAGGACTCAAGGAGGCTGAAAAGTGCTCTTTAATAAGGGGGAGACATCCCTAGCCCCATTACAAGGGTGACATTTGGCCCAGCAGGCCTTACTCATATGTGTATCATTAAGACCTGCGTGGCTGAAACATCAAACTTGTAGTGGGGCTAGTGCGGTCTAGCTGTTGGTGCAGCGTTTGGAGGATTTCGGCACCCTTGTTGTCGTAGACTCGGTGGCTTGGTGCAGGTCTCCCAACTTTTTTGGAACTCGGCGCCTCCCTGTTTTTATAAAAAAAAAAAAAAAAAAAAACATTTATTCTTTTCATTTGCAGCAAAAAAGTCTTTTTAATTTTTTAGACATTTAACTGGATTTTTTTGGTGAAATTTTTGATTCCGATGTTTTTTTTTCTTTTAATAGACCTGTTTATTGTTATTCATAGAACCTTATACTATTTTCATCCATTTTTTTTTATTATTATTATTTATTTTTTTTACTCTTGCTCGGCAGCTTGTCGGCTTTTCTCGGCGGCTGAATCGGAGGCATTCGGCGGTTTGTTCTGTGGTCGGCAACTGCATTCAGTGGGTTACTCAGCAGCGTTTTCCGGATCCCTTCAGCGTACTTCGGGGACCCTTCAGTGAATGCGGAATTCACCGCAGGGTTGGCGAATTGAAAGCGCCAAAGGAGAGAGCACGGAAATTTATCTGAAATTTCAGTGAATTACCCCTGAAAGGCACTAACACAATCTTAACTTTAATGTTAGTGTTCAGCTGTGTGAGCTTTAACATTCGGTTAAGTGACCCTAACGTGGGCGACCATATTACTTTCCGAACACTAACGGGTAAAAAAACGTTAGCACGCTGGCGATTGTGCACGCTTCCGTGAACTTACTGTACTTTGTGCTCCCTATGCTTAACATGGGGAGCACAAAGAGTAATTAACGTTAGGATTACAAAGTCCTAACGCTAATTACACCTCCCTGCGGTTACTGAAAAGTTACTCACAGCTTGGAGCTGGAGCTCAGTGATACGGCTTCTACAGGATCAGCACCAGCTAAACCCCCCCCCCCAAAAAAAAAAAATCAGACACTTACCTCTCATTCCGTGGAAAGAACGGCAGCCCAATCCGCCTCTTCTGGCTGCCGGGAGCAGAGTGAGAATGGGGTGGGGGAAGTCCCCAGTCTCCCTCCACAATCACTTTGCAACCCTGCAGAACCTGCAGGACGCGAGATCCTGCCGGTCATATGGCCGGCAGCAGAAGCCTCCATGGAGTTCTATGTGGATTTGTAGTGATCAGGATGAGATTATTAGCAATGCAATATCTGTATGTGCTGCATAATGCCTGTGTATGACAATTACAGCAACACCTTGTATCTGTATGTGCTGCATAATGCCTGTGTATGACAATTACAGCAACACCTTGTATCTGTATGTGCTGCATAATGCCTGTGTATGACAATTACAGCAACACCTTGTATCTGTATGTGCGGCATAATGCCTGTGTATGGCAATTACAGCAACACCTTGTATCTGTATGTGCCGCATAATGCCTGTGTATGGCAATTACAGCAACACCTTGTATCTGTATGTGCCGCATAATGCCTGTGTATGGCAATTACAGCAACACCTTGTATCTGTATATGCTGCAGAATGCCTTTGTACGGCAATTACAGCAACACCTTGTATCTGTATGTGCTGCATAATGCCTGTGTATGGCAATTACAGCAACACCTTGTATCTGTATGTGCCGCATAATGCCTGTGTATGGCAATTACAGCAACACCTTGTATCTGTATGTGCCGCATAATGCCTGTGTATGGCAATTACAGCAACACCTTGTATCTGTATGTGCCGCATAATGCCTGTGTATGGAAATTATAGCAACACCTTGTATCTGTACTGTACAGGGATTTACACTCATTATAACCCTGTGAATCTTATTCCTTTACAGCACTGACTGACCCCGCAGCTCTCCCTGTATTCTGATACAGTCAGGTGCAGAAATATTGGGACATGGACACAATTGTAACATCTTTGGCGCTATACACCACCACAATGGAGTTGGAATGAAACAAACACAATGTGCTTTAACTGCAGACAGTCAGCTTTAATTTGAGGGTATGTACATCCAACTCAGGTGAACGGTGTAGCACTTACAGCAGTTTGCAGATGTGGCTACCACTTGTTAAGGGACCAAAAGTAATGGGACAATTGGCTTCTCAGTTGTTCCATGGCCAGGTGTGTGATATTCCCTCATTACCCCAATTACAATGTGCAGATAAAAGGCCCAGAGTTCATTTCAAGTGGGTTATTTGCATTTGGAATCTGTTGCTGTCAACTCTCAAGATGAGATCCAAAGAGCTGTCACTATCAGTGAAGCAAGCCATCATTAGGCTGAAAAAGCAAAACAAACCCATCAGAGAGATAGCAAGAACATTAGGCGTGGCCAAAACAACTGTTTGGAACATTCTCAAAAAGAAGGAACGCACAGGTGAGCTCAGCAACACCAAAAGACCCGGGAGACCACGGAAAACAACTGTGGTGGATGACCGAAGAATTCTTTCCCTGGAGAAGAAACACCCTTCACAACAGTTGGCCAGATCAAGAACACTCTCCAGGAGGTAGGTGTATGTGTGTCAAAGTCAACAATCAAGAGAAGACTTCACCAGAGTAAATACAGAGGGTTCACCACAAGATGTAAACCATTGGTGAGCCTCAAAAACAGGAAGGCCAGATTAGAGTTTGCCAAACAACACCTAACAAAGCCTTCACAGTTCTGGAACAAGATCCTATGGACAGATGAGACCAAGATCAACTTGTACCAGAGTGATGGGAAGAGAAGAGTATGGAGAAGGAAAGGAACTGCTCATGATCCTAAGCATACCACCTCATCAGTGAAGCATGGTGGTGGTAGTGTCATGGCGTGGGCATGTATGGCTGCCAATGGAACGGGTTCTCTTGTATTTATTGATGATGTGACGCTGATAAAAGCAGCAGGATGAATTCTGAAGTGTTTGGGGCAATATTATCTGCTCATATTCAGCCAAATGCTGCAGAACTCATTGGACGGCGCTTCACAGTGCAGATGGACAATGACCCAAAGCATACTGCAAAAGCAAGCAAAGAGTTTTTGAAGGGACAGAAGTGGAATGTTATGCAATGGCCAAGTCAATCACCTGACCTGAATCCCATTGAGCATGCATTTCACTTGCTGAAGACAAAACTGAAGGGAAAATGCCCCAAGAACAAGCAGGAACTGAAGACAGGTGCAGTAGAGGCCTGGCAGAGCATCACCAGGGATGAAACACAGCGTCTGGTGATGTCTATGCGTTCCAGACTTCAGGCTGTGATTGACAGCAAAGGATTTGTAACCAAGTATTAAGAAGGGAAAGTTTGATTTATGATTATTATTCTGTCCCATTACTTTTGGTCCCTTAACAAGTGGGGGCACATCTGCAAACTGCTGTAAATCCTACACCGTTCACCTGAGTTGGATGTACATACCCTCAAATTTAATTATTATTATAATTATTATTCTTTATTTATAAAGCACCAGCATGGCCTTTCGAATGATACCCAACATGACTAGGTACAAAGTAAAACAAATTATTTAAAAAATTATAATAAAAATAAATAAATTTAAAAAAAAAAAAAAACATGTTTTTTTTTGTGTGTTGTTTTTATTAATGCAGCAATATTGTTCACATTTCAATTATAATGTGAACAATGATGCTGCACTAATGATTTTTTTCTATGGGGTGTGTTTGCTAAAAATCACGTAAATCCCCCCACAAAATGTAACAAGTCCCCATTTCAAATTTTTGTACAAGCGCACCCCATAGAAAACATAACCGCAAACGCTCATGTGATAAAATGTGAAAAAAAACACTTTACACACTGCAGATGATTAAAAACTCAATTTTTATTGTATTTTTTGTTATAATATACAGACAGGACATGACGTATACATATAAAAAGGATATATTATGAATCTGCGGAGTCTGCCGGAAAGAACGATGTATAATATGTCTGGGTCATTTATTAAAATATGGCTTCAAATCGCGTTTAAACATGATGAGCGAAAGCGGTAAAAATGAGCTCAGCACACAGTGGTGAAATGCCTCAGCAGTGAAGGGGTTAAATCACCTATACATTTTGCGTCATTCATATTATACTGAAGGGAAAGCAAGCCACTGACCCAACTGGAAAACTGACCCAACCTGACTTCTGCACACTGCAGGGCAGCACTTTCAAGCTCTGACCAAGGAGCAAAATGGAGATCTGACACCCCAGCCCAAAGCCAGTGACCCATGAAGCACACGCTGTGATCTGACAGCCCTGGTAGAAGAGGAGTTGTGAGAGTCTTGCTGGCAACTTTGCATCTGCTGAGTCCCCCACCTGTCCTGTCCTGTCCCTCCCCAGGCAGCCTGGCTAGAGGTACAATACATCATACAGATTGGCAGCTAAGCACTATCTGAACATTAGGAAATCAGCACAGAGGAAAGCCATGGCCTCTCCCTCCCCATCATTAACCCTCTCTCCCCCCGTGAGGTCACTTACCTTGCAGCTGGGAAAAGAGGGCTTCCTGCTGCTGCTTGAATTTCAAAGGCTGCTGCACCGCCTCAGATCCCTCCTGGGGGCAGATGTGTTATGCATTCTTCCAGCCCCAGTTAGCAGACAATAACCAGCCTGGGGTATTACTGGGCATCCCCAGCTGCTGCAGAGCAGGGCACCCCTGTGCCAGGCTCCTGGGACTGCAGCTCCCCATGCAGCAGTCAGGGGTTGTCCATCATGCAATCTTTCACAGCCTGGTATTGGAGGGCTGCCTGCCCTCATTGGCAGGAAAGGGGTATGTCTAACTGCTAGATGTGCCCCTTCGTGTCAATCAGAGGCAGTCCTCTAATGCAGGTTGTTTTTTTTGGGAATGGCTTGGACCAATGGTGCTTTCCCATTGCTCCAAGCTTTTCCAAGGCTCTATCAGGCCTGTCAGTCTGTCGGCACTAAGAGCAGTGATCATTTGGAAATAGCAGCACTGTCCTCTGTCAGGCACGCTCACGTACCTGAGGGTGGACGAACGGTTAGCCCTAAGTGAAAACAGGAGCCTCGAGTACGTAGGAGAGAAACCAGTCCTTGTAGTGGCTGGGTTAACACAAATAATGAGGGCTGCCCTGTACTCAGGCCAACACCAACCAAGGGTACGTAACGGCTGTGCCGGTAAAGCAAGATAGAGTCACAATGCGGTACCAGTCCTTATAGTGGCTGGGTTTCGCACAAACAGGAGGTGAACCTATAAGGCAGGGACACAAGGAGGACAGGAACCAGTCCTTAGAGTGGCTGGTGTAAACGCTGGTAAGCCAGGAACGTATATCAGAAAGCAATAGGGTATAGGCGAAAACAGAGTCGAGTAACAAGCCGGGTCAAGGGGTATAGAGGTACACAAGTCGAGAGAGATAGCCAGGTCATACACAGTAAGTCAAATAGAGTGAAATAAACGAGCACTTAAGGGTCAGACAGGCAAAACCACGAAAGGGCACTGAGGAATGGGAAAAGCAAGTTTAAATTTGGTGCCTTGCCTGCTGATTGGTCCTTCGCGGTCACATGGAGATTGGTGACGTCGCGCCGCCGGGAGGGCTAAATCCGGAACTGCCGGCGGCGCGCGCGCCTACTGCGCGCACACAGGACTCGGAGAGGACGCCGACCCCGGAGCCGGGAAGAAGGATGCCGGGTCGGCGACCCGGCGGGACGCCGAGCCGGCGGCGCCCGCCGAGCCCTGACAGCACCCCCGCCTGAGGAACGCCCACCGGGCGGCTGGGAGCCGGGCGATCGGGAAAACGACGATGAAAGGCGGAGACCAATCGAGGAGCATGAACGTCACGTGACGAAACCCATGTGCGATCCGCGGGACCATAGCCAGTCCAATGAACCAAATACTGCAACCGATTGCGGACATAACGGGAATCCAAGATGGACTCAATTTCATACTCGGGAGTCCCATCAACCACCACAGGGGGAGGGAGGTCAGGGCGAGTAAAACGGTTGCAGGAGAGCGGCTTCAATAAAGAGACATGAAAGGAGTTGGGAATACGCAAAGAGACAGGCAATTGCAGTGCGTATACTACGGGATTGATACATCGGAGTATTTTATACGGACCGATAAAACGAGGCGCGAATTTCATAGACGGGACCTTCAGACGAATGTGGCGTGTGCTGAGCCAAACCCTGTCACCCACATGGTACACTGGTGGAGGTCTGCGCCTCCGATCAGCCGCCCGCTTCTGGCTCAAGGAAGCGGATTCTAGATTCAACCTGGTCTTCTCCCAAATAACCCGGAGCTTATCTAGGTGTTCCTCCAGGGCAGGAATGTTCTGGGGGGAGAACGAGGATGGAAAAATAGTGGGATGCATACCCGTGACTATTTCGAAAGGAGAATATTTTGTCGACTGTGATGTGGCGTTGTTATACGCAAATTCTGCCCATGGTAACAGAGTAACCCAATCATCCTGTGCGTCAGAAATAAAACACCTTAAATAAGTCTCAAGCGTTTGGTTGGTTCTTTCGGCTAAACCGTTCGTTTGCGGGTGATACGCGGACGAAAAGGACAGTTTGACGCCCAACTGGTGACAGAAGCCTCTCCAGAACTTAGAGATAAACTGAGAACCCCGATCCGAGACGAGAACATTAGGAACACCATGTAGTCTGAATATTTCTTTGGTGAAAATCTGTACTAGCTCGCTGGAGGAGGGGAGCTTCTTTAACGGAATAAAATGTGCCATTTTAGAGAAGCGATCGACAACCACAAAAATCACAGTATGACCAAGTGAAGGGGTTAGTTCCACTAGGAAGTCCATAGCTAAATGAGACCAAGGGCGCTCAGGGATCGGTAGGGGTTGGAGGAGGCCAGCAGGACAAAGGCGGGAGGATTTGGAACGGGTACAAACAAAACAGGTGGTTACGTAATCTTTTACATCCTTAGTAAGTGTCGGCCACCAAAGGTGTCGTTTAATCAAGTCAAGAGTTTTATTTACCCCAAAATGTCCAGCGAATTTGGATTCGTGAAAGAGCTGTAAAGCAGTGGGTACCTCTACAGAAGGAACGAATAGCTTATTCTGTGGTTTAGACGGGGGAGCCAGAGCCTGTTTAGAGAGTAAGAGGTTCCAGAAAGGAGACTCGACTCGTGTACTCAGAGAGGCTAAAATTTTCCTTTCGGGAACTATGGACACAGGTACAGACACTGGAGTTGCTAGGGGTTCATATTGTCTGGAGAGTGCGTCGGCCTTAACATTTTTAGACCCGGGTCTGTACGTAATGAGGAAGTCAAATCTGGTGAGAAAAAGGGCCCATCGAGCTTGTCTAGGGTTCAACCTTTTAGCCTCGGACAGGTAAATCAAATTTTTGTGGTCAGTGAGAATGGAAAACGGACAGGTGGAGCCCTCCAAGAGATGGCGCCATTCTTTTAAGGCCAAAATAATGGCTAACAATTCCCTGTCCCCAATGTCATAACGGGCCTCGGTAGGGGACAATTTCCTAGAATAAAAACCACAGGGTTGCATAGGCTTGTCATCAGCTGGACGTTGGACAAGACGGCTCCTACCCCGGTTTCTGATGCGTCAACCTCTAAAACGAAGGGTCTATTGGGATCAGGGTGGTGTAGAATGGGAGCAGTGGAAAAGGCCTCCTTTAACCGTTCGAAAGCCTCCAGGGCACTGGAGGACCAATTCTGAGTGTCACCTCCCTTTCTCGTCAATGCTGTAATGGGTGCAATAATGGACGAAAAGCCCTTGATAAACCGTCTATAGTAATTGGAGAAGCCAATAAACCTTTGAATGGCCTTGAGGCCCTTGGGAAGAGGCCAGTGACTGATGGCCTCCAGTTTTTTGGGATCCATCATGAAACCAGAGGAGGATATAACATAACCCAAAAACTGTACCTGTTGGACATCGAATAGGCATTTTTCTAGCTTGCAGTAGAGGCCGTTGGCCAAGAGCTTAGATAAGACGAGTCGTACATGTACGTGGTGGGTGTTCAGATCAGGGGAATGTATTAACACATCATCAAGGTAAACCACGACAAAACAAGGGGTGTACTCTCGTAACACATCATTAATAAACGCCTGAAACACTGCTGGAGCGTTACATAAACCGAAGGGCATAACCAAGTACTCGTAATGCCCTAACCTGGTGTTAAACGCAGTCTTCCACTCATCCCCGTGTTTGATTCTTATTAAATTGTACGCTCCTCTGAGATCCAGTTTCGAAAAGATTTTGGAATGTTTCAGGCGGTCAAACAGCTCGGGGATGAGTGGAATGGGGTAGGCATTTTTAACGGTGATCTTGTTCAACCCTCGAAAATCGATACAGGGTCTAAGATCACCCTCCTTTTTCTGCACAAAGAAAAACCCTGCCCCAGCGGTGAGGAGGAAGGACGAATAAACCCTTTTTTAAGGGAATCTTTAATGTACTCCTCCAAAACCTTATGTTCTTTCACGGACAAAGGATAGACAGCCCCTTTAGGAGGCATGGTACCAGGAAGAAGGTCGATGGCACAATCGTAAGAACGATGGGGGGGTAATCTATCGGCCTCTCTTTTGTCAAACACAGGTGCCAAGTCCGAGTAGGGACAGGAATGGAAGTCGTCAGAGGAGGGGCCGTGGGCAAATTCAAGACATTAATGGATAGTGGAATCTCAATACAAGAAGCCATACAATCATTATCCCACTTCGCGATCTGACGAGCTCGCCAGTCAATAACAGGGTTATGGCGGGTTAACCAGGGGTAACCCAGTAATACGATAGGATAGGGGGACGAAATAGCATGGAAGAACATACTTTCTTTATGACACAGTCCTATCCCAACAGTAATATTGCGAGATTCAAACAAAACAAAAGGGGTTTCGAGAGGTCTGCCATCGATGGCCTGTACAAGTAATGGGGTTTCCTTTTCAACCAGGGGTATGGCATGTTTGCGAGCAAAATTTATGTCAATAAAGTTATCGGCAGCACCAGAGTCTACTAAGGCATAGAGTTGTACCGGGTTACGGGAACTCTCCCAGGATAGAGTAACCGGAACCCGGAGTCTATTTTCCAGTTTGGGGGACGAAGGAAAAGCGCCTAAGAGCTGTCCCCTAGAGGCACTTAGGCATGAGAGTTTCCCGCTGGACCCTGGGGGCGTTTGGAACAGCCCTTAAGGAAATGACCCCCCAAACCACAGTACAGGCATAAACCCTCACGTCGTCTGCGTTGTTTTTCACTATCAGGGATCTTGGTGCTATCTAATTGCATGGGTTCGGGGGGTGAATGAGACTCGGGAAGCAAAGGTACAGAAAACCGGGGAGGCTGCCTAACCGGTGGTCTTTTAGACCTCTCCTTAGTAAGTCGACGATGGCGAAGGCGTTCATCGATAAAGGACAGGTAAGTAATCAAGTCTTCCAGGTCCCCTGGGAGATCTCTGGCCGCTATCTCATCTTGCAACTCATCGTTCAGACCCTCAGAAAACACGGCTATCAAAGCCTCATTGTTCCAGTTCAATTCAGAAGCCAATGATCTAAACTCCAGAGCATATTCACCCAGTGATCTCGCACCCTGGCGCAAGCGTAACAAGGATTTTGCGGCATTGGTTTTACGCCCGGGAGGGTCAAACACCCTACGAAAGGCCGACATAAAGTCACGATAATTATAGACAATCGGTTTATCGGTATCCCAAAGAGGGTTAGCCCAACTCAACGCTTTGTCGGTAAGATGGTTGATGACAAAAGCGATTTTGGCACGATCTGTAGGGTAAGACCACGGGGTTAATTCGAAATGAATGGAAATCTGGTTCAGAAAACCTCGACAGGCGGTAGGATCGCCCCCATAACGTACTGGAGGTAGCAAGTTAGGGTACGAGGTGGGCACAGAGAACGGTTCGGAAGGGAGAGGATTCACGGGAGGGGAAACCTCTACCTGGGTAGGGGCGGTACGGGTGAGCAGCGTTTGGAGGGCCTGGGCGAACTGATCAAGACGGTGATCTTGCTCCTCCAAACGGCTTTCTAGACCAGAGAATTGCTGAGCGGTCCCTGCAAGGTCCATGGCCCTTTCGTGATGTCAGGCACGCTCACGTACCTGAGGGTGGACGAACGGTTAGCCCTAAGTGAAAACAGGAGCCTCGAGTTATAGAAGAGAAACCAGTCCTTGTAGTGGCTGGGTTAACACAAATAATGAGGGCTGCCCTGTACTCAGGCCAACACCAACCAAGGGTACGTAACGGCTGTGCCGGTAAAGCAAGATAGAGTCACAATGCGGTACCAGTCCTTATAGTGGCTGGGTTTCGCACAAACAGGAGGTGAACCTATAAGGCAGGGACACAAGGAGGACAGGAACCAGTCCTTAGAGTGGCTGGTGTAAACGCTGGTAAGCCAGGAACGTATATCAGAAAGCAATAGGGTATAGGCAAAAACAGAGTCGAGTAACAAGCCGGGTCAAGGGGTATAGAGGTACACAAGTCGAGAGAGATAGCCAGGTCATACACAGTAAGTCAACTAGAGTGAAATAAACGAGCACTTAAGGGTCAGACAGGCAAAACCACGAAAGGGCACTGAGGAATGGGAAAAGCAAGTTTAAATTTGGTGCCTTGCCTGCTGATTGGTCCTTCGCGGTCACATGGAGATTGGTGACGTCGCGCCGCCGGGAGGGCTAAATCCGGAACTGCCGGCGGCGCGCGCGCCTACTGCGCACACACAGGACTCTGAGAGGACGCCGACCCCGGAGCCGGGAAGAAGGATGCCGGGTCGGCGACCCGGCGGGACGCCGAGCCGGCGGCGCCCGCCGAGCCCTGACATCTCTATGACGTGCGCTGCACACATTTCTTGGAGCAGTTTACGCAATTAGTGCAGCGGGGAAATGTCCTGCTGTCACGGAATGCCCAACACCCTCAGCCAGGGCAGTTTCCCATGACAGTTATGGCCATGAACACTTAGGTGCTGTGGGACCCGCGGAGTTTTAAGTACGTTTTATAGTGTGGATTGTGTTGTGGTGTAATAAAGTGTTCCCCGTTGGTTGTGAAATGTATTTCCCTTTGTCTGCCTTGCCCGCCGCCATTTTCCGATCACCTCGTGGTCCCGTTCAGAAAATTCGAATCGGAAAATGGCCGATTCGGACCATCCGGTTCGAATCGTAAAATGGCCGATTCGGACCATCCGGTTCGAATCGGCGACTCCCCGATCCGTAAGGACCAATGGGTCCTGTGAGGGCGGGCAGGGATTCCCATTGTATTCATAATTTGTGTAAAGTTGATAAATGTCTGAGCTGTGAATAATAAATGCAGATTTACCAGTGCATCCAGCCTCGTCTGATGACTTTATTTCTCCGCCACATACATTCTCTGAGTATCCCCCGCGGTCTCAGGGTGCGGTGTCCAGCAACGATCCGAACCGAATCGAGCGCCCTGTGCCTGCATCGAGCATCAATCAGGACAGAGGCGCAGCGTAAGGTCCTCGAGTCTGAGTACATTCAACCGGGATCCGACCCGAAAGACGCGGCCGCGTACTGCGCTTCGGTATATCCAGGGATCGAGATAAGATCCGAACAGTCAGCCGCTTCCGTGAGATCCGTAACGTCCTCCGCAATCCGATCCGAGGACTCATCCGCCAAATCCGAAACGTTTCCCGCTAAGATCCGAATATTCCTCCGCGGCAGATCCGATCTCCATATTCGGACAGCCTCTCCGCAGACGTCCCCCACATCCACAAGGTCAGTGAACCAGCTGCTCGAGACGCTGAGTACCATGTTGCTCAGTGTCGGTGGTCGGCGGGGGGTTCGGCCAGGGGTTCCTCCACCGCCCGCATAACCCTTCCTAGGGTCACTCCAGGCCGCATGAGACGCCGAGTGCGCGTCACTCGGTAGTCGGGCCAGCGGTAAGCGCCGGGGGGGCACGCAGATAGAGCACACCCGCAGGCGGACAACATCCCATTCCGTCATACCTGCTATGCACATTGCTTAGGTTGGGAAAACTAATGCCTGCAGAGGCAGAGGATGTAGCTGACAGCGGGGGAGCAGGTGAGTTTGTTTTTAGTTTATTAATTTATCACTTAATGGCAGGTGCGGCTCTGCCTCCCCTGCCTCCACTGACTGCACGTCCCTGATGTACATACTATAAACTCCACAAAACTTGGATGCACATGGAGGTTTGTAAAAAAGTAATAAATGTTTTGAATAAACATAAAAAAGCTTGACGTTTAACCCTTTCACTGCTGAGGACGTGTGGGGAACGTCCTCATTGACTCCTAAGGAAAGATAGGGGGTTCCTTTGAACCCTGATATCTCCTGACTCCTGGCAGCTAGCAGGGTCATGTTTGGTATCATTAGAACGGCCAGAGCATGGCCTTTCCTATGATATCAAACATGACCATGTTTAAAGTAAAGAAAAAATAAATAAATATAATAATAAAAAAAGGAAAAAACATGTTTTTTTAAGACGTGAAATGGCTCAGCAGTGAAGGGGTTAAGTACCCGTAGGAACTTTCCTCATCATGAGGAAAGTTCCTACGGGAACTGAAACGTCAAGCTTTTTTTATGTTTACTATAAAACATATACTTTTTAATATCATAAAATATATAATACCTTTAAATAGATTAATATTTAATATCATAAAAATTATAATATATTTAATACTGTAAAATATATATTATAGATATATATAAAATCATAAAATACTTAATATTTATTATCATAAAAGAACATAATAACATAAAATCAATTTGTTAATAAAGAGGTTTTATAAAGACCATTACAAATCAGCCCCGATTTAGAACAAATTCATTTTGTGAGATTATAGTCAGTGACGGAACCTGTGGTTTATGTGAGGATTTATCTCACCAGAATTTCCAGTGGAAAATGGTAAAAATAGGACCTCTTCAATTTTAATGCAGGTAAGTGGAATTTTGAGCCATATTATTCAGTTTGATCGATTAGCTATCGACCAATATACTCACCTCCAGAGCTTCGGGTTCCCCAGCCAGTTACCCAGCACCGCACGCCAGACGGGAAGGCGATGGATACAGTCGGTAAGCAGATGGGTTGGATGTAATCAGTGAAAGTAACAGGATTTTTCAGTTTCACCAAAGTGATGTCTCCTCTGTCTCCTGTGTATGTATATTGTAAATGTTTTATGATCCTCTCCACTTCAACTGTAACTCCATGAGGGTTTGATCCGCCCAGCCGGTACATTCCCAGGGAAATTGTATAATAGCTCGGGATGCTGGGACTGGGGAATAAAAGCAGGACGTCATTTCATATCAATGTGCTCCAAATGCATCATGGGAGCAAAAACAAAAAGAAGGGCCGGGTTATGTCTGTGTGATGGTTTCAGCGAGGGCCGGGTTATGTCTGTGTGATGGTTTCAGCGAGGGCCAGGTTATGTCTGTGTGATGGTTTCAGCGAGGGCCGGGTTATGCCTGTGTGATGGTTTCAGCGAGGGCCAGGTTATGTCTGTGTGATGGTTTCAGCGAGGGCCGGGTTATGCCTGTGTGATCGTTTCAGACAGGGCCGGGTTATGTCTGTGTGATGGTTTCAGCGAGGGCCGGGTTATGCCTGTGTGATGGTTTCAGCGAGGGCCGGGTTATGTCTGTGTGATGGTTTCAGCGAGGGCCGGGTTATGTCTGTGTGATGGTTTCAGCGAGGGCCGGGTTATGTCTGTGTGATGGTTTCAGCGAGGGCCGGGTTATGTCTGTGTGATGGTTTCAGCGAGGGCCGGGTTATGTCTGTGTGATGGTTTCAGCGAGGGCCGGGTTATGTCTGTGTGATCGTTTCAGACAGCGCCGGGTTATGTCTGTGTGATGGTTTCAGCGAGGGCCGGGTTATGCCTGTGTGATGGTTTCAGCGAGGGCCGGGTTATGCCTGTGTGATGGTTTCAGCGAGGGCCGGGTTATGTCTGTGTGATGGTTTCAGCGAGGGCCGGGTTATGTCTGTGTGATGGTTTCAGCGAGGGCCGGGTTATGTCTGTGTGATGGTTTCAGCGAGGGCCGGGTTATGTCTGTGTGATGGTTTCAGACAGGGCCGGGTTATGCCTGTGTGATGGTTTCAGCGAGGCCGGGTTATGTCTGTGTGATCGTTTCACCGAGGGCCGGGTTATGTCTGTGTGATGGTTTCAGCGAGGGCCGGGTTATGTCTGTGTGATCGTTTCAGCGAGGGCCGGGTTATGCCTGTGTGATCGTTTCAGACAGGGCCGGGTTATGCCTGTGTGATGGTTTCAGCGAGGGCCGGGTTATGCCTGTGTGATGGTTTCAGCGAGGGCCGGGTTATGTCTGTGTGATGGTTTCAGCGAGGGCCGGGTTATGTCTGTGTGATGGTTTCAGCGAGGCCGGGTTATGTCTGTGTGATGGTTTCAGCGAGGGCCGGGTTATGTCTGTGTGATGGTTTCAGCGAGGGCCGGGTTATGTCTGTGTGATGGTTTCAGCGAGGGCCGGGTTATGTCTGTGTGATGGTTTCAGCGAGGGCCCGGTTATGTCTGTGTGATCGTTTCAGCGAGGACGGGTTATGTCTGTGTGATGGTTTCAGCGAGGGCCGGGTTATGTCTGTGTGATGGTTTCAGCGAGGGCCGGGTTATGTCTGTGTGATGGTTTCAGCGAGGGCTGGGTTATGTCTGTGTGATGGTTTCAGCGAGGGCCGGGTTATGCCTGTGTGATGGTTTCAGCGAGGGCCGGGTTATGTCTGTGTGATGGTTTCAGCGAGGGCCGGGTTATGTCTGTGTGATGGTTTCAGCGAGGGCCGGGTTATGTCTGTGTGATCGTTTCACCGAGGGCCGGGTTATGTCTGTGTGATGGTTTCAGCGAGGGCCGGGTTATGTCTGTGTGATGTTTCAGCGAGGGCCGGGTTATGTCTGTGTGATTGTTTCAGCGAGGGCCGGGTTATAGCTGCGCGTGGGGGGTGCAGGACCCATCAGCTGGTTGGGTTACATGCAGTCATGTCCCTCTAGTAGCTCGTTATTCTTGCTGTATGTTTGACGTCTTTCGATAAATATCTGTTATTGTTGATCTTTAACATATAAAGGATCAGACACATTGAACCTAATAATTAATGCAGATTCCTCGCTCTGATTGGTGGATAATACTCACTATTTGAAGCAATGCGCGGCGCTCAGCACCCACTGCGTATTGATCAGGGACCCGCCGCAAATGAAGTCACCGAGATAATTGACCACGATCTGCCAAGGCCACTCTCCATCTTGCGCGTTTTCACCCCCAACTATGCGACTGGAGACCACCGGGACGCCGCACACGGGGGCAGGGGGGGAAACTATGGGAGATAAAATAAAAGGTAATATCAGACGCTGAATGACAGCAGAATGAATTTCCGTAGAGAAAAGAGAAAATAATTGGCAATACAGATATATCATGGTTGGGGCGTTTGAATCTTTATTTATTTTATTTATTTATTTATAAAGGATTTTACCAGGAAGGATACATTGAGATTTCTCTCGTTTTCAAGTATGTTCTGGGTTCAAGACCATTGAGTGGTTACAGAAATACAAAGTAATAAAATGCAAGATATTAACACAAAACAAATATACAGATTAAAAGAAAACAAATATGTAGGAAATATAGTCACTATGTTACATGTTTACAGGTGCATTCTGTATATAGACACTATGTTACATGTTTACAGGTGCATTCTGTATATAGTCACTGTGTTACATGTTTACAGGTGCATTCTGTATATAGTCACTGTGTTACATGTTTACAGGTGCATTCTGTATATAGTCACTGTGTTACATGTTTACAGGTGCATTCTGTATATAGTCACTATGTTACATGTTTACAGGTGCATTCTGTATATAGTCACTATGTTACATGTTTACAGGTGCATTCTGTATATAGTCACTGTGTTACATGTTTACAGGTGCATTCTGTATATAGTCACTGTGTTACATGTTTACAGGTGCATTCCTTATTGAGGTATGTTAATATGGAGCTCTTAAGGGACTTCAGACTGGGGGAAGATTTGAAGGCGTCTGGGAGGTTGTTCCATAATTGTGGTGCTCTGTAGGAAAATGAGGATCGAGCCACTTGCTTTTTGTATTGTGGTATTGCATGATTAACATGTGACCCAGTTGTAGCCCACCCCCTCCCCCTTTATTTACAGTCCTGCCCCTGCTGAACAGTGCATGTCCATTTAAATTATCTGTGACTCATTCCTCCAGGTCTCTGTAACACCCATTGTGTCATTTTATGATGTCATACTGCTACACGCTATAATGTAAGAAAGCTAGGCTACAATCACTAATGGTCATAAGCTATGATGTCATATGATTGTGATATGATGCCATACAGTTATATGTTTTGATGTCATAAGATTATGTTATAGGTTTATATGTTATAATCTCATCATATGTGTTATGATGTCATATTATGATATTGCACATTTATGTTATGTCATATAGTAATATGGTATGATGTCATACTGTTATATATTATGATCTCATATGGTTGTATGTTTTGATGTCATATGATTGTGTTATGATTGTGACGTAAGTTATTTTGAACTTGGGTTGCATGGGCATGGAGGCATATTTGTAGGGTGCAGAATTATAATCAATATTGGCCCATTGCCCTCTCTTGTGTGCAGATTGTTATTATAATTGTGATTATGCAAGATTGTCATTGTCTGTTACTATCTGCTGATCAGATTAGCCTTCCAGTAAACCTGCTCTCAGAAATGTTTAAATATCTGAATTGAAGTCTCCTCCGCGTGAGACATTCCCTCGTTAGAGCCGCACTCGCCTCCTCGTGAGACATTCCCTCGTTAGAGCCGCACTCGCCTCCGCGTGAGACATTCCCTCGTTAGAGCCGCACTCGCCTCTGTGTGAGACATCCCTCGTTAGAGCCACACTCGCCTCTGCGTGAGACATTCCCTCGTTAGAGACGCACTCACCTCCGCGTGAGACATTCCCTCGTTAGAGCCGCACTCACCTCTGCGTGAGACATTCCCTCGTTAGAGCCGCACTCACCTCCGCGTGAGACATTCCCTCGTTAGAGCCGCACTCGCCTGCGCGTGAGACATTCCCTCGCTAGAGACGCACTCACCTCCGCGTGGGACATTCCCTCGTTAGAGCCGCACTCACCTCCGCGTGAGACATTCCCTCGTTAGAGCCGCACTCGCCTCCGCGTGAGACATTCCCTCGTTAGAGCCGCACTCACCTCCGCGTGAGACATTCCCTCGTTAGAGCCGCACTCACCTCCCCGTGAGACATTCCCTCATTAGAGCCGCACTCACCTCCGTGTGAGACATTCCCTCGTTAGAGCTGCACTCACCTCCCCGTGAGACATTCCCTCGGTAGAGCCGCACTCGCCTCCACGTGAGACATTCCCTCGCTAGAGCCGCACTCGCCTCCGTGTGAGACATTCCTCGTTAGAGCCGCACTCACCTCCGCGTGAGACATTCCCTCGGTAGAGCCACACTCACCTCCGTGTGAGACATTCCCTCATTAGAGCCGCACTCACCTCCCCGTGAGACATTCCCTCATTAGAGCCGCACTCACCTCCGTGTGAGACATTCCCTCGTTAGAGCTGCACTCACCTCTGCGTGAGACATTCCCTCGTTAGAGCCGCACTCACCTCCCCGTGAGACATTCCCTCGTTAGAGCCGCACTCGCCTCCACGTGAGACATTCCCTCGCTAGAGCCGCACTCACCTCCGCGTGAGACATTCCCTCGTTAGAGCCGCACTCACCTCCGCGTGAGACATTCCCTCGGTAGAGCCACACTCACCTCCGCGTGAGACATTCCCTCGTTAGAGCTGCACTCACACGGCTCTGATTAACACATTTTGTTAGTTGTTTTGCTGATCTGTCACTTTACAGCCTCAGAGCCTGATATTACATTGAGTTTAATGACCGACACTTGCCTGTAGTCTGTGGAGGAGGGATTGTCACGTTGCTGAACACCATTCCCGGTATGTACGTCTTGATCCAGGACTGATAGGCCGATACCAGGGTGTACACGCCAGGGCGGTTTGCCGAAGCACACCCTTCCCCCCAGCTTACAATGCCAGCCTGGATCCAGGTACCATTCACCTTACACACCAAGGGCCCCCCGGAGTCTCCCTGGGAGAGAAAGGACCCATTGGTCAACATAACGCTTTTGTTATAAGACATTGTATATTATTTGTAAGCTGCGCTGTGCGAGTGATGTCACTGCTCAGTCTTATCACCTCGGAGCTGTTTTAGTAACATTTTATCAGATTCACCGATTTATAATGAACATTTTGCCCCAATCGTTCTTTTATGAAGAGATTCCAGCTATTAGTTTGAAATCTTTTTCGTTTGCTTTTGGGCTGCAGAAGGTGCCCCCAAAGTTTTAGCCCCGTGAACATAATGCCCGAAGAGCAAAAACTGTAAAATCAGCTGCTGGAAGATTTGAAATATCGAGCTTTCAGCAGGCGATGCTGGGAAAAATAGAAAATAGACCAGCCGCTCAAACCTCTGTAACTCAATTCGTCAGTAGATGGCGCCATCTAATGGACAAAATCGGTTATTAAAAGTAAAAAATACAATGGGTGTAAACTCAAATATTTCTTACTTTAAAATGAATTAAAAATGTTTTTTACAAAAAATCCACTGGGTTCTGACAATTTTCTTTTGGAAAATAACTTGGTAGTGAAGGGGTTAAAGGGACAAATATTGCTATTTCATGCAGAGGGGAGCACAGAGAAAAAGTGCTGCCCTGCAACATGATCACAAACGCTCCAAACCCCATTAATCCTACAAACAAAAAGAGATTTATTGGTCAATTTGATCGGCCATTGAAGGCTGTTGGCGCCTCCATCCAGTCGTATTGATTTATTTATGTTTACATTTACTTTCTTTTTATTTGCTTTTCGTTTGTTCACATATTTAGACGGTTTTGAGTGGTTTTATTCACAGAATATTCGCTGTGTGCCGAGGAAAACTGGAATTTTATATTTGTAGACCCACCTGGCAGGAGTCCTTCCCCCCCTCTTTGTATCCAGAGCATATCTTCTCCTCCTGGATGATGGTGGTGAAGCTACTGGTTGAGGAGCCGAGGTGATACATCTGGTCACATTGTTTATAGTCTATCAGTGGAGTCATGACTTCTTGGAGGGTGTTGACAGATGTGAGATTTTCTGAGGAGTCACAGGACATGTCAGAGGGAAATGAACCATTCAGAGAAAATCTGGGTCTCCATTTATTTATTTATTTATAAAAGGATTTTACCAGGAAGGATACATTGAGATTTCTCTCGTTTTCAAGTATGTCCTGGGTTCAAGAACATTGAAGTGTTACAGTTACAGAAATACAAAGTAATACAATGCAAGATATTAAAAAAAAACAACACAAATATATACAGATTAACAGAAAAATATGTAGGAAATATAGTCACTAGGTTACATGTTTACAGGTGCATTCTGTATATAGTCACTGTGTTACATGTTTACAGGTGCATTCTGTATTGAGGTATGTTAGTAAGGAGCTTTTGAGTGACTTAAGACTGGGGGAAGATTTGATGGTGTCTGGAAGGTTATTCCATAATTGTGGTGCTCTGTAGGAAAATGAGGACCGAGCCACTGTCTTTTTGTATTGTGGTATAGCAAGTAAGGTGCTGGTCCTGGATCGGAGGTTATAGGATGAGGGAGCTGCTGGGGGAAGCAGTCTATTCAGGTAGGGTGGCAGCTTCCCAGAGATGCTCTTAAACACCAGGCTGGAAAGGTGAAGGGTGCGTCTGGATTCCAGCGATGGCCAGTTTAGCTCTTTTAACATGTCACAATGGTGGGTCATGTAGTTACATTGTAGCGCAAAGCGGCACAATGAGTTATACAATGTAGTAAGTTTATGAAGGTGTGTTTGCGGGGCGGCTGCATACACTACATCTCCGTAATCAATAGCTGGCATAAGCATTTGCTGTACAATCTGCTTTCTTACCGCGGGACTCAGGCAGGATTTGTTTCTGTACAGGGCACCTAGTTTGGGGTAAAGTTTAGATGAGAGTTTTTCGATGTGGGGCCAAAGGATAGATTAGGGTCCAACCACATACCTAGATATTTGAGAGAAGTGACTGTGGTCAGCGTGCCATTTGATTTTGTCCCAACACATAGATGGGGATTTTGCAATTTGTGTAGTTTAGGTGCGGTTCCAAAGAGCATCGTTACAGTTTTGTCAGTATTTAAAAAAAGTTTGTTGTTTTTGATCCACTTTTCTACGTCTGTGAATTGTTCTTGCAGCACGACCTCCAGCTGCGGGAGATTTGGTTTGCTGGTATAGATCACAGTGTCGTCTGCGTACATGTGTACAGTTGAGGCTTTGCAGACGTTGGGCAGATCATTTATGAATATTGTGAATAGCAGGGGCCGAGTATTGAGCCTTGGGGTACACCGCAAGTGACTGGGAGCAGGAGGGAGGAGCTGCCAGAAATTGACACATATTGTGATCGGTCGGATACATATGATTGAAACCAGGTTAGCGTGCGATCACCAATGCCAGAGTTTTTAAGTTTTTCTAACAAGATGCCATGGTCTACCGTGTCAAAGGCCTTGGCAAAATCAAGGAAGATGGCTCCAGTTAGGTTTCCTTGTTCCATCCCAGCCTGGATATCATTGCAGACTTTTAAAAGGGCGGTTGTAGTTGAGTGATTTGGACGAAAGCCTGATTGATCCGGGGTTAAGTAGTTCCAATATTGATAATAATAGCGTAATTGTGTGTAGACACATTTTTCCAAGACTTTTGACATTACAGGGAGCAACGATATCGGACGGTAGTTGGATACCAAAGTAATGTCACCACTCCATAAAGTGCATCAGTTTCTAATTCGATAAATTAACCTTAATTATCTCATTAATAACAAAAAACATTCTGTCCTGGAACGCATGAAACTTCAGAGTGGACAAGGCTGAACCAACAAACAAAAGCAGGACTCAAGGAGGCTGAAAAGTGCTCTTTAATCAGGGGGAGACATTCCTAGCCCCACTACAAGGGTGACATTTTGGCCCAGCAGGCCTTGCTCATATGTGTATCATTAAGACCTGCGTTGCTGAAATGTCAAACTTGTAGTGGGGCTAGAGAGGTCTCCCCCTTATTAAAGACCACCTTTCAGCCACCTTGAGTCCTTTTGTCTGTTGGTGCAGCGTTTGGAGGATTTCGGCACCCTTGTTGTTGTAGACTCGGTGGCTTGGTGCAGGTCTCCCAACTTTTTTGGAACTCGGCGCCTCCCCGTTTTTATAAAAAAAAAAAAAAAAATTTCATTTGCAGCAAAAAAGTCTTTTTAATTTTTTAGACATTTAACTGGATTTTTTTGGTGAAATTTTTGATTCCGATGTTTTTTTTTCTTTTAATAGACCTGTTTATTGTTATTCATAGAACCTTATACTATTTTCATCCATTTTTTTTTATTATTATTATTTATTTATTTTACTCTTGCTCGGCAGCTTGTCGGCTTTTCTCGGCGGCTGAATCTGAGGCATTCGGCGGTTTGTTCTGTGGTCGGCAACTGCATTCAGTGGGTTAATCAGCAGCGTTTTCCGGATCCCTTCAGCGTACTTCGGGGACCCTTCAGTGAATGCTGAATTCACCGCAGGGTTGGCGAATTGAAAGCGCCAAAGGAGAGAGCACGGAAATTTATCTGAAATTTCAGTGAATTACCCCTGAAAGGCACTAACACAATCTTAACTTTAATGTTAGTGTTCAGCTGTGTGAGCTTTAACATTCGGTTAAGTGACCCTAACGTGGGCGACCATATTACATTCCGAACACTAACGGGTAAAAAAACGTTAGCACGCTGGCGATTGTGCACGCTTCCGTGAACTTACTGTACTTTGTGCTCCCTATGCTTAACATGGGGAGCACAAAGAGTAATTAACGTTAGGATTACAAAGTCCTAACGCTAATTACACCTCCCTGCGGTTACTGAAAGGTTACTCACAGCTTGGAGCTGGAGCTCAGTGATACGGCTTCTGCGGAATCAGCACCAGCTAAACCCCCCCCCCAAAAAAAAAAATCAGACACTTACCTCTCATTCCGTGGCAAGAACGGCAGCCCAATCCGCCTCTTCTGGCTGCCGGGAGCAGAGTGAGAATGGGGTGGGGGAAGTCCCCAGTCTCCATCCACAATCACTTTGCAACCCTGCAGAACCTGCAGGACGCGAGATCCTGCCGGTCATATGGCCGGCAGCAGAAGCCTCCATGGAGTTCTATGTGGATTTGTAGTGATCAGGAGGAGATTATTAGCAATGCAATATCTGTACGTGCTGCATAATGCCTGTGTATGGCAATTACAGCAACACCTTGTATCTGTATGTGCTGCATAATGCCTGTGTATGGCAATTACAGCAACACCTTGTATCTGTATGTGCTGCATAATGCCTGTGTATGGCAATTACAGCAACACCTTGTATTTGTATGTGCCGCATAATGCCTGTGTATGGCAACTACAGCAACACCTTGTATCTGTATGTGCTGCATAATGCCTGTGTATGGCAATTACAGCAACACCTTGTATCTGTATGTGCCGCATAATGCCTGTGTATGGCAATTACAGCAACACCTTGTATCTGTATGTGCTGCATAATGCCTGTATATGGAAATTACAGCAACACCTTGTATCTGTATGTGCTGCATAATGCCTGTATATGGAAATTACAGCAACACCTTGTATCTGTATGTGCCGCATAATGCCTGTGTATGGCAATTACAGCAACACCTTGTATCTGTATGTGCTGCATAATGCCTGTATATGGAAATTACAGCAACACCTTGTATCTGTATGTGCTGCATAATGCCTGTATATGGAAATTACAGCAACACCTTGTATCTGTATGTGCCGCATAATGCCTGTGTATGACAATTACAGCAACACCTTGTATCTTTACTGTACATGGATTTACACTCATTATAACCCCATGAATCTTATCCCTGTACAGCAGTGGGTGGCCCCACAGTTCTCCCTGTATTCTGATACAGTCAGGTGCAGAAATATTGGGACATCAACACAATTGTAACATCTTTGGCTCTATACACCACCACAATGGAGTTGGAATGAAACAAACACAATGTGCTTTAACTGCAGACTGTCAGCTTTAATTTGAGGGTATGTACATCCAACTCAGGTGACCGGTGTAGGACTTACAGCAGTTTGCAGATGTGCCTCCCACTTGTTAAGGGACCAAAGGTAATGCGACAATTGGCTTCTCAGCTGTTCCATGGCCAGGTGTGTGATATTCCCTCATTACCCCAATTACAATGTGCAGATAAAAGGCCCAGAATTAATTTTAAGTGTGCTATTTGCATTTGGAATCTATTGCTGTCAACTCTCAAGATGAGATCCAAAGAGCTGTCACTATCAGTGAAGTAGGCCATCATTAGGCTGAAAAAACAAAACAAACCCATCAGAGAGATAGCAAGAACATTAGGAGTGGCCAAAACAACTGTTTGGAACATTCTCAAAAAGAAGGAACGCACCGGTGAGCTCAGCAACACCAAAAGACACGGGAGACCATGGAAAACAACTGTGGTGGATGACCAAAGAATTCTTTCCCTGGTGAAGAAAACACCCTTCACAATAGTTGGCCAGATCAAGAACACTCTCCAGGAGGTAGGTGTATGTGTGTCAAAGTCAACAATCAAGAGAAGACTTCACCAGAGTGAATACAGAGGGTTCACCACAAGATGTAAACCATTGGTGAGCCTCAAAAACAGGAAGGCCAGATTAGAGTTTGCCAAACAACACCTAACAAAGCCTTCACAGTTCTGGAACAAGATCCTATGGACAGATGAGACTAAGATCAACTTGTACCAGAGTGATGGGAAGAGAAGAGTATGGAGAAGGAAAGGAACTGCTCATGATCCTAAGCATACCACCTCATCAGTGAAGCATGGTGGTGGTAGTGTCATGGCGTGGGCATGTATGGCTGCCAATGGAACGGGTTCTCTTGTATTTATTGATGATGTGACGCTGACAAAAGCAGCAGGATGAATTCTGAAGTGTTTGGGGCAATATTATCTGCTCACATTCAGCCAAATGCTTCAGAACTCATTGGACGGCGCTTCACAGGGCAGATGGACAATGACCCAAAGCATACTGCAAAAGCAAGCAAAGATTTTGTGAAGGGACAGAAGTGGAATGTTATGCAATGGCCAAGTCAATCACCTGACCTGAATCCCATTGAGCTGCATTTCACTTGAAGACAAAACTAAAGGGAAAATGCCCCAAGAACAAGCAGGAACTGAAGACAGGTGCAGTAGAGGCCTGGCAGAGCATCACCAGGGATGAAACCCAGCGTCTGGTGATGTCTATGCGTCCCAGACTTCAGGCTGTGATTGACTGCAAAGGATTTGCAACCAAGTATTAAGAAGGGAAAGTTTGATTTATGAATATTATTCTGTCCCATTACTTTTGGTCCCTTAACAAGTGGGAGGCACATCTGCAAACTGCTGTAAGTCCTACACGTTCACCTGAGTTGGATGTACATACCCTCAAATTAAAGCTGACAGTCTGCAGTTAAAGCACATTGTGTTTGTTTCATTCCAACTCCATTGTGGTGGTGTATAGAGCCAAAGATGTTACAATTGTGTCCATGTCCCAATATTTCTAAACCTGACTGTAAATCTCTGGCTGCTGAAATTCTGCAGTAATCTATTTGAATTTTTTGTTAGTGAGGTTTAGGGCTGCCTTTTGCAAATAGTTTAATGTCTCTCCAGGGTGTTTGGAGAGACATAAAACAAAGGATTTTGCTTCTCCACAGGGGGCACAATAATCCTGCTTTAAAACGGTGTGACAAGAATCGTTTGATTTGCTACTGAGTGCTTTTCAGTGCATTACAATGCAAAATCCAGATAAAGAGGCAAATCTAATAGGTTTCAATGCAATAAACGGAATATCTTTATTACAAACACCAAAGACAGAGCTCATATATAGGGAGAAGACCCTGGTGCCACAAGAACAAGGACTAAACCTCCTTATATATAAATAAATCAAAGAAAAAAGTAATAAGAGCCAATATATAGCAAAAATTGGAAATTGGATGGGCCTCTGCACCAAACATGCAAATAGTGGTCATAAATAAGGAAAATAATAAATAATATGTTCTATTAATACAATTGTCGTTATTTTTTACCACTATCTACATGTCTGGTGCAGAGGCCCATCCAATTTCCAATTTTTGTTATATAATGCCTCTTATCGCCTTTTTTTCTTTGATCTATTTTAAAAAAACGTAAAGACAATTTTTTGAATTTTTTTTACTAATTTTTCAACAGACTTTCTTATTGTTTTGAAAGGACCTTTTTATTGTTTAGACAGATATTTTCATGCATTTCTATTGGTTTAACCTTTTGTTAGGAGAATGGGAGACTTCCTATTTTTTTTTTTCAGTTCGGTGGACTTCGCCAATGCCAATTTGGCCCTTATTGGTGCTTTTCGTCGATGTCTGATAATTGCTTCGGCGACCTGACGTTTTCGGCAAAATATGGTGAAATCATTCTATAAATACTGAATTTACAGAATTTCCAACGACGTCATGAAAAAATGAATAGTGAATAAACCCCTTTGTAATTAATCCAATTGTGTGGTTTATGGGAACATTTAACTCACCATTATTCAGCTGGACAATTAGAAAAAATATCCGTGTAATGCTTGCGGCCACCAATAGGTGTCACTAAAGTAGAAAAATACTCTTGTCTACCAAAGAGACAATATTGTGACATCTGACCATGTGCTTGTGCCAGGATGTGACATAAGCCAGCTACCTCCCCTTCCACAAATGTCTATTCAAGAGCTATCTCCACCCACTCTTGTGGGTGTAGAGAAAACTCTAGTCCAACCTTCTTTGCATTCAACCAGGAGATCCAGGACCTTTATTTTGGCTGTTGTGCTCTGAACACATGGCTGAGCGCATCATGTGTTCTTCATATCTGGGTGGGTAAATAACTGTTGCTCTTTCATCCTTTCGCATTTCAATCACCCAAGCTGAGTATCAGTATCTGATGAAAATGCTTATTTATTGCTGATATCTAGAATTCTGAGCCATTTCATTCATTTGGATTCGCTACCAATGTAAAAGAGAGGACTCACCTCCATAGCGTCGAGTTCCCCAGCCGGTTACCCAGCATTCCATGCCAGACGGGAAGGTGACGGATGCATCCGGAAGGCAGATGGGTTGGATGTAGTTGGTGAAAGTAACTCGATTTTTCAAATTCACCAAAGCGATGTCCCCTCTGTCCCCTGCTTTGGTAAAGTTTGGGTGTTTTGTGAATTTCTCCACCGCAACTGTAACTGAAGAAGCGATTGATTCCCCAAACTTGTATATTCCCAGAAAAACCTTATAATTTCCTGGGCTGATGGAACTGAAATAAAAAGACAGATTGTCATGTGACATCTTCTGCAATAAAGCGAATCCCAAGGATTGGGAATTTCATGAATAAGGGGCAGCATTTTGGGTTTAAAATAAGAGGAAATAAGAAACCTATGGTGGAGGATTTTACATTGGGACACTATGGACAGCGCCCCACCAGTTGTGGGGGCAAAACATTATAATTGTTTTATAGCACATTAAGAATGCAGTCATTTTAAAGTTTTTGTTTATTACTTGGATTCTTTGCTCTGATTGGTGGATAATACTCACTTATTGAAGCAATGCGCGGCGCTCAGCACCCACTGCTCATTGATTAGGGACCCGCCGCAAAGAGTTTGGCCATCGGATACGGCGACCTGCCAGGGCCACTCGCCATATACAGCATCCGTACCCCCAACTATACGACCTGAGATGGCCGGGACGCCGCACATGGGAGAGGCGGACGATGCAGGATTCGTGATGCAAACTAGAAGACAGATTAAAATAACAGATAAGAAGATAAAGAAGGGTTAATCGAGACACAGTGTGAGCACGACGGCCAGAAATTATAATCTGTGCACAAGAGAAGTAAATAATCACATCAACCTGGAAATCCAGCAGAACGTGCTCAATGCCGGTACCGGTTACACCGCGGAATGCAGAGAAATCACTAGATATGATTGTAGCACGTGGAATATTTCATAAACACATTTTTATATTGTTAGATTTTCTTCCCGTTTCATTCTGTGTTTTTAGCCTTACAGAGCTTTGAATGTGCAGCCGCTCTATCACACGACAATTTAGGAAGGAGGTGTAACCGAAGCTCCCTCTATCTTTGTGCCTTCACCCACCCTCCACTGTACATGTCCGCTGTGTCTGTTAGAGAAGTGGCTGGCCTCCTGCCAAGGTACCGCAGACAAATGTTTCAAAGTCAACGCTCAAGATAAATGGGCATAAGTGGGGACCAAAGGGTTAATGAGTTACATGTATTGCTATCTTGAAACTGTTTGTATTTTAGGAGTTGGTTTGTGTTATTGATACAATGTAGACTTATTGTTCTTGCTGTCTCTGTAACTGTTTACCCCTAGATTAATCTGATGCCGTGTGTTTGCTAATCTGTCTAGTGGGACTGATCAGGTTTCTGTGTCTCCTGAAGGAATTCACCCCCCATCATGTAGACAATGTATTCTGCTGATTGTGTCATATTACCTCCTCCTCCCTGCTTCCCGTATAAATGCTCCTCATTTCAAATAAAATATATTCCTCTTCCCTGCATTAAGCTGTTTCTGGGGAGAGATACATAGAATATACAGCACGCCCTCAAATTCTGGCTTGGAAACTCAGGTACCCTCCTGCGGCCAAGGACGTTGATATGAGTCATGTGATAGCGGGGACAACCTGTCACCAGGGTCAGATTTATAACTAGGCAGAGTAGGCATGTGCCTAGAGGCATCTGTCACAAGGGGGCGCCTTGCTCTTTAAAAAAAGAAAATTGTTTTTACAATCATTTAGACCACTGTATCTCTAGAGCCCAAAGGGCTAGTGGGTCATATGAGGTATCATTGGAAAGGTCAGATTATGATCTTTCCAGTGATATCACTTCTAACCACGTTAGATTTATGGAAAAATAAATTAAATAATATTTTTCTCTTTGTTTTTCTAACGCAGTTTTATTATTCATACACACAGAAAAAATGGCGTCGCGCCCATACTCACGGGAGCGGCTGCAACAGCCAGGAATAACAGCCCAGTTAATGTATAAAACATAAGAGAAAAAAAGGTGTCATATGCGCTTGTTTCTATGTATTTCCATGTACAACAAAACACTATGAGGTTTTAGTTTGTTTCAATGGCCATTGCAACGTAAGCTCACTCGCCCCTTCAAGGCACCTCTTTATAGAGTGAGTACCCAACCAATGACCAAAAGCCGCTCTACTGAGCCGCTCCAAGCCCCTCCTGCTGCTTTTCAGCTAAGGAGAGGCAGAGATATGGTGGGTTTTGTTTACGTTGCAATGGCCATTGAAACAAACTAAAACCTCATAGTGTTTTGTTGTACATGGAATACATAGAAACGAGCGCAGATGACAACTTTTTTCTCTTAAGTTTTATTATTTAGTTTATATTTATAAAGTGCACAGTGACGCTGCGCTAACTCACCTTCTCATTTCCCGCACTGCCAGCAAGTGAGGAGCTGATGATGCAACTCATTGTTTCATCGACAACCTAGACCGTGGCGCTGCAGTGAGGAGAGACAGGGGGACTGTGGAACCTGCATCTCTGAATTGTACAGCGCACAGGGTTATGTGAGTGTCATTGGTTTGGTCAGAGTCTGGTCTAATGACCCAAACATGACCATGTAGTGTGGAAAAATAAAAAAACTGAAAAAAAGTAAATGCAGAATGTGTTTTTTTTCTCTGTTCTCTGGCCGAGGCAAGATATGCTTTTACATATAATCACATTCAGGGTTATTCAAAGAGCGTGAGAAGCTGGAGAATGACTGGAGAATGACTGGAGAATGGCTGGAGAATGACTGGAGAATGACTAGAGAATGACTGGAGAATGACTGGAGAATGACTGGAGAATGACTGGAGAATGACTAGAGAATGACTAGAGAATGACTGGAGAATGACTGGAGAATGACTGGAGAATGACTAGAGAATGACTAGAGAATGACTGGAGAATGACTGGAGAATGACTGGAGAATGACTGGAGAATGACTAGAGAATGACTAGAGAATGACTGGAGAATGACTGGAGAATGACTGGAGAATGACTGGAGAATGAAAAATTCTAGGTCAAAATAGCCAATTTGGAAAGTGAGATGAAAGGGAGAATTTTTCTGGTTTGGCTATTTTGACCTAGAATTTTTCATTCTCCAGTCATTCTCCTGCTTTTCACCTCTCTCTGAATAACCCTGACAATGCCGCTGCACTAACTCAACTAACACAACAGATTCTGCTCCTTCTTCTGATTTGACGCAGAGACAAACTGCTTTTCAGTTTCTTAAAAAAAATATTTTTTAATGTTTTAGTTTGCCCCAAAACGAAAATTTAGAAAGTCCATTTTGGCATGTTTCTTTTCTTTGTTGGGGGGGAGGCGCTCCACATTTCTGTGCCTACAGGCTCCTGAGATGCAAATCCAGCCCTGCCTGTCACTGTCACGTGATCACTGTTACAATGTCTCAGCCAATAATCAGTAACATTGTCTCTGCCCCGTCCTTCTCACTTGGATCTGAGGCCAGAGAGGCAAAAAAAGCAAAGAAGTTTCAAAAGTTAAAAAAAATATATGCATTTTTAACCCCTCCAGTGCTGATTACAGCATTTACCCAGTGACCAGCATGATCAGGGAGAACTGTACCTTAGTACAACTGGTATTTTTTTATTGTTTTAAGGTTAAAAAAATATATTTTTTACTTATTTTGTTAGCTGCAGTGGTTTAACCTTCTCTTAACCCCTTCACTGCTGCCTGATCACTGTATTTTACAGTATCTGTGTTTTACGGTACTGTATCAGTGAAAAGGGCGAAGCCCTGTATTTGACCCTGTGACTTTCCAAATGTGGAATGAAAGCCCTGATTCTCCTGCAAAAAATGATATATAATATGTGTGGGCGCACGCAACAAAAAAGAGATAAGTTATGGTTGAACATACACAAAGATCACATTCCAGCTTTGTTTTGATCAGAACTTTACCAATTGCCTCCGTCCTTAACCCTTTCACTGCTGAGGCATTTCACCACTGTGTGCTGAGCTCATTTTTACCGCTCTCGCTCATCATGTTTAAACGCGATTTGAAGCCACATTTTATTATATGACCCAGACATATTATATATCGATCTTTCCGGCAGACTCGGCAGATTCATAATATATCCTTTTTATAAGTATACGTCCTGTCCTGGCTGTATATTATGAACAAAATGCAATAAAAATTGAATTTTTAATCATCTGTAGCGTGTAAAGTGTTTTTTTTCACATTTTATCACATGAGCATATGCGGTTATATTTTCTATGGGGTGCGCTTGTACAAAAATTAGAAATGGGGACTTGTTAAATATTTTGGGGGAATTACGTGATTTTTAGCAAACGCACCCCATATAAAAAAATCACTAGTGCAGTATCATTGTTCACATTATAATTGAAATGCGAACAATATTTCTGCATTAATAAAAAACACACAAAAAAAACATGCTTTTTTTTTTTTAAATTTATTTATTATTATTTTTTATTGTTTTTACTTTGCACCTGTCACTAGGGATGAGCTGTTCAGTTCGATCTGTTCAGAGTTCGCATTGAACATCGGCTGTTCGACAGTTCGCAAACTTCAAACTTTTTGGGACGTTCGCCAAATGTTCGAAAAAAATATTTTTTTGAAAAAAGTATAAAAAATGCTTAAAAAATACTAAATAAATCTAGAAATAAAGAGACTCTTTACTGCAGAATATTATAAACAACGGTTTATTAGATACTGAATTAAAATGGGAATATTTTTAACATTCTTGTTACTAAAACATCAGGCAGACACGGCCCTCTAATCAGGCACTGTAGAGGGCAGCCTGCAGGGGACTCCCAAGGATCCCCTTGAGGAGCATTGAGGAGTATGCGGCCACCGGATGACAGAGCTGCGACTGTGCGGGCTAGCCGCCCGGGTGCATGTGGCAGAGACAGGCAGCACATGGAGGGAGCCACTGCACCTGCGGCCACGGCAGACCCCCCCCCACAACCAGGATCCAGGGAGCCCCCACTGACCACCAGGCTAAGGTGACACATTTCTAAAAAAAAATAATTCCGAGGACATTTTTAAATGTCCCAAGGAACATAAAATAAAACCTTTTTTTTTTCTCTCTATACCTGGCTGAATTTATTTAATTATATATATTAGATACATTCAGCCAGGTAGAGGGGGGTGGCATGTGGGCTGTGCGGGGTCTCAGGCAGTGGTTTGTTTTTTGTGTGTGTATATTTTTAGCAAATTTATAGGGGAAGGTAAGGGCAGGTATGATTTTTATATATATATATATATATATATTATATATATATAGCAAGTGGGAAATCAGCGGCACTCATGGTCTTCATATAAGAAAGTTTAATGTAGCAAAAATCAACGTTTCAGTCCGCTATCCGCGGACTTTCATCAGGAAGATAGCGGACTGAAACGTTTATTTTTGCTACATTAAACTTTCTTATATGAAGACCGTGAGTGCCGCTGATTTCCCACTTGCTGTATTTTCTGAGTTGGCACCGGGCATTGGATTATTTGAACTACGAGTGCAGGAGTGAACGACTGCTATATATATATATATTTATATTTTAGATAAGATATACTGTATATCTATATTCTTATAAATATATTGTAACAGGGCATCATGTAGAGAGCAAGGAAAGGTCCTGTCCGGGGTTTATGTGTCACCCAGATTTCTCTCTTACACCTTCTAACCACCTCTAAGCACCTGGTTTTGCACTTTGCCTCAGTGGCAATTTAGTGCAGGTGAGGCAAACAGACATCGTTCTGGAACCTGGGGAGCAGACGGTCTCTATCTGCTGGAGCACAAGGTTGGTCATGCTAGCTTGCTGAAGCCTGACAAACACTAGGTTTGCAAAGGTTGTTAGTCAGGGCTATTGTATGTTTAGTTAGTGCCGGGACACGGCTAGGAATTTTCTTTGCTTCTGAACTGTTTATTTTGAGCAATATACAGCGTGGTATATAACCTGTGGGTTGCTGCAATAAATGTACCCCCGTTTGAAGAAAAGTCACTGGTCTGGTCTCTGAACCTTTCAAGAGTGCTCACCCCAGAGAGCAATTGCACCCGCTACCTGTTTCCCAGCTCACAATATATATATCCAGACTTGTATTACACACACATTTTGGCAACTAATTGCCCCCCCCCCCAATTTGGCTGATCCCTCCAGAAGAAATGTTGAACCCGATAGAGCAGAGAATAATATATATATATTCTCTGCTCTGTCGGGTTCAACATTTATTCTGGAGGGATCAACCAAATGGGCGCATTTAGTTGAGATTGACCACATGCCACCCCCCCATGTGCGTATGTGTATATATGGTCTGAGGTCTGTGGGTGGGTGTACATATATATCTGCGTGTTGATATATACATATATATAGGTCTGCGTGTTGATATATATGTATATGTCTGTGTGTGGTATCAATGCATCCCTACTCTATACACGGCGTTCCTTGTCCCTATAATATATATATGTTCAGGGGTTACCTTTTTTTATATTTTTATACTATTCCTATTAAATTAACAGTATTTTTTGATGTATTTTATTCAGTAGAAACTTTTTTTGCCTATATAACATGTGCTTTGTGAAAATAAAATGGTTTTGTGTGTACATTTTAATTTAGTTAGTAGATTTCTGTCCAGTGCGGTGAGAAGCAAACGTAATGCAGTTTAGACACGCTGCGAGGCGGAGCGGAGTGAAGTCAAGCGTGCAAAATGTTTGCTTCGCTTCGCTACGCTGTGCGTCGCTACACGCTCAGTGTGTCTCAGTCTTTATTCCTGCATCGCTAGCTTACTGAATCAGTTTGTATACTTGTTACTGACCCTGCTTGTTCTGAGGACCCGATCTGTTACCGACTTTGCCTGCCATTTGACTATTCTCTCTGTGTATTCCCTGCCTGTTCTGTTTGCTTCTTGTTGCTACTGGTGTGCGTCGATTCTCACCATATACAGTAGTGCAGGTAAACTAAAAAAATGGTGGGAGCTGTGGCAATTGAGTTTTAATGTGGATAAGTGCAAGATAATGCACCTGGGACGTAAAAACCCAAGGACTGAATATAGAATATTTGATACAATCCTAACCTCAACATCTGAGGAAAGGGATTTAGGGGTCATTATTTCAGAGGATCTAAGGGTAAGTAGTCAATGTAATAGAGCAGCAGGAAATGCTGGCAGAATGCTTGGTTGTGTAGGGAGAGGTATTAGCAGTAGGAAAAGGGAAGTGCTCATGCCACTGTACAGAGCACTGGTGAGACCTCACTTGGAGTACTGTGTGCAGTACTGGAGACCGTATCTCCAGAAGGATATAGACATCTTAGAGAGAGTTCAGAGAAGGGCTACTAAAATGGTGTACGGCTTGAAGGAGAAAAGTTACCAAGAAAGGCTTAATGATCTTAACATGTACAGCTTGGAAAAAAGACGAGACAGAGGAGATATGATAGAAACATTTAAATACGTAAAGGGAATCCACAAGGTAGAGGAAGGGAGTATATTTAAAAGGAAACAAAGTAGCAAAACAAGAGGACATAGTCTTAGATTAGAGGGGCAAAGGTTTAAAAGTAACATCAGGAAGCATTATTTTACTGAGAGGGTGGTGGATACATGGAACAGTCTTCCAGTAGAAGTGGTAGAGGCCAAAACAGTGACTGAATTTAAGCAGGCATGGGATAGGCATAAGGCTATCCTAAACAAAAGATAAATCCAGGTAAAGTATCCATGTAATTGGGCAACTAGATGGGCCGATAGGTTCTTATCAGCCGACATTTTTCTATGTTTCTATGTTTCTAAGTGCCTAAACATTGCTGACCCGGTTTTGTTATAGCTGCTGATGTAACTGAATAGATCGGGGATCTCTTCTGCATTACCAAAACCTCCACCACTGCACTCTTCCACAATACCACAGAGGGGTTACGGTGTGACGGCACTGTTGCCGACACTAAAGGCCCAATTTTAAAGTCCTATAATTGAATTGCACTGAGTTCGGTTCGTGTTTGAGTTCGAATTCGAACTTTTGAAATGGATCGAGTTCGAATGCGAACCGAACATGGGGGTGTTCGGCTCATCACTACTGGTCATTTTGGGTATCATTCGAAAGGCCATGCTCAGGCCTTTCGAATGACACACTCCATGACCCCCTAGATTCTCCACGGTTCTGGAGATAGGGGGTTCCTTTGAACCCCGATATCTCCACCCGGGGATTTCCTTGGGAAATCCCCGGGCAGCTAGGGGTTCCCAGGCTATCTGACGTCATCACGCTATGCTTGATGACGTCGGGCAGCGAGGGGGGACCCAGGGGTGGAGCCGCCTTCCAAGACGGCAGCCCCCACTGGAGCTAGGCCGCACTTCGGCGTCGCAAGGTGCTGAAGTGCTACCCGGCACTTGAGGGGTTAAAGCCAGGCACCGCTTAAAAGGGGAGATTCTCCCCTTTTAAGCGGTGCCTGGCTTTTGGCGCTACTCCTTACCGATCGGGAGGGAGAGGGATCAGAACGAATACCCCCCCTCCCTTCCAGGCTATCTCCGGGCATTGCCGGGGGGGTCGCCTGGAAATGACGTCATCGCGCGATGACATCATTTACGCCGGGAGGAGCTTGACTTCAGCGTCTGAGGACGCTGAAGTCAGAGCGCCGTGGGACCCCAGACAGAGAGGTAAAAATCTCCACCAGGGGTCCCGCAAAGTTGATGACGTTTGGGGCACGTCCTCAGCATGTAACGTGCGTCAATGAGGTCGTGTCCCACACGTCCTCAGCAGTGAAAGGGTTAAGGGGTTAAAAGACACGCCATTGTATCCATTGTATTCCAACCTTGGTGTAATCTCACCAGAGCTGTTATAGTCTATGCAGTTCTTTACACCCCGGTTGGAATAGGCCGCCGGTGCTTCATCTCTTTATCATTGCTTGATGTTCATTTAAGGGCTCACCCACTAGATTTGCCGACATTGCAAAAATGAAAAATCGAAAATCGCAATTATCGTGGCGCCAAAAAACGGCTGCATTTCCCAAATTTAAAATCCAAGGAGCAATGGACGCATATAGTCTATTCATGCTAATGGGCAGTGCATGAAAAATGCCACCCCGCAGCATGTATAACCCATACGCTGCAGGTAAGGAATCCCAAGTGACCTGCCTTGATTCCCTTCCTGCAGCTTATGAATTATACATGTTGCAGGGCAGCACTTTTCCCGTTGCTCCCCTCTGCATGAAATAGTAATATGTGTCCTGGAAAACCTTGCAGACTTGGTGACCCTAACCCCCATTCCTCTCCCAGCACTCACCCAGGCCCAGGAGGAGCAGCGTGCTAGCCACCATGTTCACGGTGAAGCTCCAGCCGCGGCTCTCACCACGTCCTGCCGTGTCTCACAGCGAGCGCATCCTTTACAATATCCAGTATTTCCTCGTACCTGCAGCTACTCACTAATATTTAAAACCTGAAACACGACACACGGCCTCACCCCGCGTCACGCATCGCAATTACCTGCGCCATGCTGTAAGATCCAGTAAGGGTCAGTGCAGGAATGTTGTGTTGCTTCAGGCCGGGGCACTTCACGCTCTCCGCTTGTCACCTGCCCCAGGTTCGGCACGTCACGTTCACACCTTACCTGTGCAAAAAGAAAAAAAAATCATATTCGCCTGAAAACAGAAAATTACCCAGTTGATACAAATATCGTTCATGCTGTGATTCGCTTTTTGTACGAAAAGCTCACGCACTTATATCAGACAGACCTACAGTATTTGCAGCATGAGCCCAGCACTTCAGGGGTTAATTTGTCAGTGACTGGTCAGATCCTGCTAGTCTGCAGCCACTGTAAAACGTGCACGGGAGTCAGAATTAGTGATGAGCCGAACACCCCCGTGTTCGGTTCGCATTCGAACACGAACATTTGAAACGTTTGGATGCGAACACGATTCGAAATCAATGCAAGTCAATGGGACTCGAACGTTCGAATTTTAGAGTGCCCACCAAGAGGGCATATATACAAGATATTTGCCATAAAAGGTGTATGGGGGTCCGGGTAGTGCCCTGGGGGACAGGAAACAAGGACAAAAAGTTTTTTTAAAAAAAACATTTTAAAGGAACAGTGAGTTTTCCATGAAATAAGGGTTAAAAATAAAAACGAAAAATTCCTTCAAATATCGTGGCTAGGAGGTCCCCATAACCTGCCCGTGAAGTGGTGGATTTCTAGGATGTATAGAAACATTTAAAAAGTAAAAAAAATGACATTTCAAATGACGGTAAATGCTTTCCTTTTAATCTATTCATAAACAACTGCTTGGGGCGGCAGCCTGTATGAAAAGAGGAGACGTTTTAGGACACGCAGAAAAAGTTTAGTGATTTTTTTGGGCTAAATTATGGTGAAACTTATGCAGGCTTTGGATGAAAGGAACAACAGGTGCATTAAAATTGCATGAGAATTAACGTTTGCTGCGGCGTTCACCACATATTTGTAAAGATTCTCCAGGACAGACCTGGTAGGATCCCTGGTAACAGACCTCTAACCCTCCGATCCTTAGGATGGTCGGGACTCAGGGCCACTAAACCTAACCTCTAGCAGCCACACAGGCCGGGGAGACAGCACCAACAATATACACCACAGACTGTGATCAATATATGTTTGTACTGCGCTATAGTATTTGGCAGGATGGAAGCGCACCAGCAGTAACAAGCAGCGGAATATACCAGACAGGGGCGCAGAACGAGAGTAGTTGTTATAACAAAACCAGGTCAGCAACGTTTAGGCACTTGTTCTGCGCTACTGTATATGGTGAGAATCGGCGCACACCAGTAGCAACAGGAGGCAAACAGAACAGGCAGGGAATACACAGAGATAATAGTCAAATGGCAGGCAAAGCCGACAACAAATCGGGTCCTCAGAACAAGCAGGGTAAGTAACAATTATACAAACTGATTCAAGTATTCTTCTGAGAAGATACGCTATTAGTGTAGCGAGGAAGCCGGCTGCGCATTTTGCATCGCTCCCTCTACACTAATAGCGTATCTTCTCCGAAGCTTCACACAGCGCGCCGGTGTATGCAGCGTCTAACAGCGCGGGAGACGGGAGGTTGCGCTCGTTGGTGGATCCAGGAATCAGGTGAGTAATAGAAAGAAAAGATAAAAAGGTTTTATTTAGGGAAGCCGACCACCCGACTCACTGACGCAACCATCAATCACTCTCACCTTACAGTCCTCTCCTCCTGTTTCCAACCCCAACCCTCCCAGATTGTGAGTTCCTACGGGAATAGGGCCCTCATCTCCTCCTGTACTGTTTGTCAAATGTTGTTCAATGTATTGTAATCCTGTCTATACTGTGCTTATTGTACAGCGCTGCGGAATATGCTGGCGCTTTATAAATATTATTATTATTATTATTATTATTATTATTAATAATAATAATAAAATTTCCCGGGGACATTTAAATATGTCCTTGGATTTTATTTTTTTTAGAAATGTGTCGCATTACCTTAGCCTGGTGGTCAGTGGGGGCTCCCTGGATCCTGGGTTGGGGGGCCTGCCGTGGCCGCAGGTGCAGTGGCTCCCTCCCTACGCCACCACTCTGCCACATGCACCCGGCCAGCCGGCCCGCACAGTCACAGCTCTGTCATCCGGCGGCCACATGCTCCTCAAGAGATCCTTGGGAGGCCCCGGCGGGCTGCCCTCTACAGTGCCTAAATAGGTAGTAAAAGGGACGCGTTTTATCCCCTTTCTGCACAACCAAGGATTTAGCCCACTCAATGTAAACTCATGTACACAAGAGACGAGGCAGCTGAGAGAACGGGGCCCCACGAATTCTGATGGCAGCCTTGTATCTGTGTGATTTGTGTCGGGTTATATCTGTGTGATTTGTGTCGGGTTATATCTGTGTGATTTGTGTCGGGGAGGGGTCGGGTTATATCTGTGTGATTTGTGTCGGGGAGGGGTCGGGTTATATCTGTGTGATTTGTGTCAGGTTATATCTGTGTGATTTGTGTCAGGTTATATCTGTGTGATTTGTGTCGGGTTATATCTGTGTGATTTGTGTCGGGGAGGGGTCGGGTTATATCTGTGTGATTTGTGTCGGGGAGGGGTCGGGTTATATCTATGTGATTTGTGTCAGGGAGGGGTCGGGTTATATCTGTGTGATTTGTGTCAGGGAGGGGTCGGGTTATATCTGTGTGATTTGTGTCAGGGAGGGGTCGGGTTATATCTGTGTGATTTGTGTCAGGGAGGGGTCGGGTTATATCTGTGTGATTTGTGTCAGGGAGGGGTCGGGTTATATCTGTGTGATTTGTATCAGGGAGGGGTCGGGTTATATCTGTGTGATTTGTGTCAGGGAGGGGTCGGTTATATCTGTGTGATTTGTGTCAGGAGGGGTCGGGTTATATGTGTGTGATTTGTGTCGGGGAGGGGTCGGGTTATATCTGATTTGTGTCAGGGAGGGGTCGGGTTATATCTGTGATTTGTGTCAGGGAGGGGTCGGGTTATATCTGTGTGATTTGTGTGTCAGGGAGGGGTCGGGTTATATCTGTGTGATTTGTGTCAGGGAGGAGTCGGGTTATATCTGTGTGATTTGTGTCAGGGAGGGGTCGGGTTATATCTGTGATTTGTGTCAGGGAGGGGTCGGGTTATATCTGTGATTTTTGTGTCAGGGAGGGGTCGGGTTATATCTGTGTGATTTGTGTCAGGGAGGGGTCGGGTTATATCTGTGTGATTTGTGTCAGGGAGGGGTCGGGTTATATCTGTGTGATTTGTGTCAGGGAAGGGCTGAGTTGTTGCATGCGTCACTTTGAACTTGGGGTCCATGTGCCTAGAGATGTATTTGGGAGGTGCAGGCCTCATGTTATATGTTATTTCCTTGTCCTCTCTTATGTTGAAATCACTCTGTAAGGTGTTTGTGTAATCTGGGTTAAGTATGAATAATGCTTCTTATCTGTTTGCTATTTGTTGATGGGGGCACTGGGTGGTTTTCTTAGCCTTTTCCAGTATCCCCTCTCAGGAATGTGTGATGATCTGGTGTACTTTTGAGTGGTCTTTTGCTGATCTGTCTTGTCAGGCAACCACTGCCCCATTATCTGATAACTGTTACTATGGTTTATATAATTACTTTGTGGCCACTGTAGCCAAACTCAAATTCCTCATATCTAAGATGTGTTTACATGTTACAATTTTTGTATCAGGCTGTGATTACATGACACCCTATTGTTTCATGTCTGGTTTACTTGAAGATGGGGGGGGGGGGCCATGTTTTAATTTTCCATTGATCTCTAGGTACAACTGGGACTGTGTATATTCAACCTAATAAAGGTGTTCAGCGTTGCTATTCGATACTTCCAGACCTACAGCATTGTCTTATTTATGGGGGATACTAACAACAATGTTCTTTTAGCGTCATCTAAGGCTGCAGCCACACAAGCGCAATGAGTGCATCCATGTTGACCCCATCCTTCCAGTGTCCGTCATAGCCTTACACCAGACATGCTGAAAGCCTCCCTATCAAAACGATTTGATGGACGTTCGACGGGCCTACAAAGAGTGATCCTCCATAGGATGCTCGCGCTTTATAAGGCTGAGCGCACTAACTTGCACTCAGCGAGGTGGCCTCATATACGTTCCCTCCATGCTCATGTGACCGCAGCCTAAGGACTGCAGAAAGGCACAAAAGCCTACTGGTGAGAGAACGGAGGTCCGGCAAGCAAACGGTATTAACAGATGTGACCCAGTCGGGGTAAGGAAATCTGTTACAATCCTGCCCCTCCCCACCCCCACCTTAAAAAAATGCTTAAAGAACGTCTGAAAATGAAAATTTGCTGAGGCATAAAACCACTGGTCTATTCACGGAGCCGACAAACTGGTCTGACGGCGTCACAAGTATGTTCAGTATGCAGGTGCTTTTTTCCCCATTTTTTTATGAAAATGTCTTTAAAACAGATTATATTTTTAAAGGCAAAACAACATCTTCTCCATAAAGTGACATAATGACTCAGATTCAATGGTGGATTTATGAATCACGGTGCAACGTTTCGCCTCCTTTTGGAACCTTTATCAAGCATACGTCATGTTCATGCATATTAAAACACATGATGCTTGATAAAGGTTCCGAGAGAGGCCGCAATGTTGCTCCAATAATTAATCAGCTGTCAATTTATTGCACCACGGAGTGACCGGCTCTGCATGTTTGACTCTCATTTTGTAAACATGTGCTGTATCATTATTCCTACAATATGATTTGTCCAGAGGCAGATGCTCCGGGCTCGTTCGGGATCTTTCTGTCCAGCGTGAGTGTGGTTCAGTAAAGCTCGTCTGTGCAATTTGTCTCTCGTTCCAGACAGGGCGTCGCCGCCGGTTTAAAGTTTGCGACTTTGCAGTGATTTTCCGCTTCGCTTTAATTTTGTGTAACACTGTTGCCTGTGCTTACAAACCACCGCTTCAGTTTTTTCGCACCGTTTTGTGTCTCTTTTTAAAGAATATATCTTAAGTGTTGCTGCAAAACGCATTTCTTTACTTTTTCAGCGCAGCGTTCCGGACGCTGGGGGGGGGGGCTGAGCTCGCAGCTGATAATGGCGACATCTTTGTGCTTCTTGATACTTTCAAGATCCGTCGTTGACACTTGTTGAGTTTTCGTTGGTTTGAGCTTCTCGTGTGATCCCATTGGTCGATTCTCAGAGGGTTTGTTGCCCAGATAGTATCAACGCATCACATAGCAATCCCAACCTTCCCTCTGCCCCGGCTGCAAATCAGACTCAGTCCGGAAATGTCCCCGATAGTGCGTTTGATTTAACCTTAACTAACGTTGCACCGTCGCTGGACGTTCTGTCCGGGCTCTCCCAGTGATTGGTGGGTTTCCTCTTCATTAAAGCGGCTCTTACATACATCATGAAGCCGAGCGATGCAGGACTTGTAAAACATTAGTATTTTTATTCGTCTCCTGACTTCCCGTAGACGGACAGGATTCTGAGACGGCCTTTAGGGGTCAGTTACATAAAGAGCCCACCGTCACAGGAAACATCTCACACACCTTATGTCTGGAAGAAACAGGGATTTTTCCAGAACTTTATTTATTTGTGCTTGTACAAAATGGATAAAAATGAAAACCGAGAGAAGAAACATTTTCCCCGGAGCCGGGGCGAGGTCAGGGCTTCCACTGATCTGATCGTCCGAGACGAACTTCACATCTGAAATGTACGACTTGATCCACGACTCATAGGCCGGCACCAGGGTGTAAACTCCGGGGTGGTTTTTTAAAGCACATCCATCCCCCCAGCTGACGATCCCAGCCTGGATCCACGTACCATTCGCCTCACACACCAAGGGACCCCCAGAGTCACCCTGGAAGAGAAATATCCAACTGTCAGCAGATAAAAACCTAACAACCCACCAAGGTGACATCACAGTGTATACAGACCCCTGATTTATTTATCTTATGCACTAGGAACAGTGTCTGCGTCTTCCCTCATCCATTGCATGATTTACCGCAGGTATATTCTGTTTTATGTTTGATTAAATGGGTGTTTAAAGAAACGGCTTCCGGGTTAGGCTGGGGTCAGACTAGCGCACTTTTAACGTGCGTTCTGGCGCACTTAATCACGGCCGCACTAGCAGCAAATGACGGGCAATATACGAAGTACGGTCGCACAAAAGTCTGGCGCGCAATGCAAGTGGAAAATGAACACATTTTTTTCGAGAACGCAGAACCGCTAGTACTGACGTACAGAGTGCGCTGCGTCGGCATAGCGGCGTGTGTGTGCGTGATTAGGAGACGTCAGACGCTGCTAATGTCCGGCCAACATAACGTCCAGACGCAAAAAGTGTTTTATTGACGATCCGTAAAAAATCACGCACGAAAATGCGCGTCGTCTGACCGTTTTCGTGCATTCCGTGAAAAAATACGTCAATGCGTTCAGCGCACTTTTTGACGGTCGCTACGAATAATGCATTCGTTTGACCCTAGCCTAAACAATATGTACAGAACCAATAACCATATAACTTATGGTGGGGAAAAAAAATGTGATTTAAAATGATCCTCTGTGCACTAAGAATCTACGAGACGATACAGTGACTTCATGGGAAGAAACCTTGTGAAGAGTTCTGCACTCAGAGCTCCTTGCCGTTCACCTCCTGTAATCCAGCAAGGGTATCTGGGTAAAATATGTAGATGAGGTTCGCAATCTCTCCGTTTTTTTTGTCTGATAGACTCCCATGCTGCAAACATCCCTCATGCCAGGGTAATGCCAGGCAAGATGACTTCACGTATAGGCCTGTGGATGCAGCAACACAAACCCTCATCCAGGCCGGCTGTTTTGGTTTGTTGGCCTCGTCTGCCGGAGCTCGGCCTGTGATATGGACAACGGAGAAGAATGTGCCGAAAAAATGTTATCTGCGCTTTGAATTCCATATACCCAAGCCAATCAAAACACACAGGGGAACGGAGCTGAATTTAAGTGGCCGATAAAGTCTTAATCCCACCTGCATGTCAAGCAAACCTCCCAAGGTGGGTCCTAACCTGATGATTACACACGGCCTCTTGAACCATGGAGGGAGGCTTCATATCGGCGTCACAGTCTCAGCTGTAGAGGTCTGCCTGGACGTTGGCAGGGGGGGGGTCTTTAGCTTAAAAGGTCATTAAAGTCTTAAGAGAAACCGATTCTCACTCATCCAGAAAACCCAAAATGTAATAATAATTGCGTTGCCCTCTGCATATTCTCCAAGAGCCGGCAAAGTCTGACTCATTAAATATGTAAATTCATGCAGCAGCCGGTAATTACGATAATGAATAATTAATCCTGTGAGGCTGAATATCTTAAATATATTAAACCGTGTAGACCCACCTGGCAAGAGTCCTTCCCCCCCTCCGCGTATCCAGAGCATATCTTATCCTCCTGGATGATGATGGTGTAGCTACTGGTTGAGGAGTCGATGTGATACATCTGGTCACATTGTTTATAGTCTATGAGTGGAGTCATGACTTCTTGGAGGGTGTTGATAGATGGGAGATTTTCTGAGGAGTCACAGGACATGTCAGAGGAAAAGGAACCATTCAGAGAAAATCTGGATCTTCTCCATAAAGTGCATCAGTTTCTAATTTGATAAATTAACCTTAATTATCTCATTAATAAATGCAAAAATTCTGTCCAGGAACGCATGGAGCTTCAGACTGGACATAACGGAAGAGAGGTTTCCTACCCAACAAGCATACAGAGAAAGGAGAGGTTTCAAGTGTCTTAACGGTGATTGTGCGAGCTTGCGCGAGCTTCCTCTACTTTGGCTCCCCATGTTAAGTATAGAATGCGCAATCAGTTATTAGCGTTAGGATAAGTGAGATATTACAAAGTGCCAGCGTTAATTAATGCAGGGACTCGGAAACCAAAATATTAGCGACTCCTATTAGCTGGTGCTAACGGATTCTGCTTTTGCAAAATCATTCAGAGCCCCCTAAACTCCCCAATAAATCCCATACTCATCTCTCATCCCGCGGCGAGAAGGGTGACCCGATCCACTGCTTCTCCTGTCCGCGAGCAGCGTGAAACGGGGAACAAATAGTCTCCAGTCTCCACTGCGCGATCAAGCAAGAACAGGATCACTCAGGAGTCACTCGCGGAAGCCCTACCAGGATTATCACCGAGGATAGAGCTTTGTTCTGGGGCAAGGAATATTCAAGAGCTATCTCCACCCACTCTTTGAAGACTTTAATCCAACCTTCTTTGCATTCAACCAGGAGATCCAGGATGTGGATCTTTCCTTTTGGGCTGTTGTGCTCTGAACACATGGCTGAGCGCGTCATGTGTCTTCCTATCTGGGTGGGTAAATAACTGTTGCTCTTTCATCCTTTCGCATTTTAATCACCTAATCTGAGTATCAGTATCTGATGAAAAAGTGTTATTTATTGCTGATATCTGGAATTCTGAGCCATTTCATTCATTTGGATTCGCTACCAATGTAAAAGAGAGGACTCACCTCCATAGCGTCGAGTTCCCCAGCCGGTTACCCAGCATTCCATGCCAGACGGGAAGGTGACAGATGCATTCGGCAGGCAGATGGGTCTGATGTAGTTGGTGAAAGTAACTGGACTTTTCAACTTCACCAAAGCGATGTCCCCTCTGTCCCCTGGTTTGATAAAGTTTGGGTGTTTTGTGAATTTCTCCACCACAACTGTAACTGAAGAAGCGATTGATTCCCCAAACTTGTACCTTCCCAGAGAAACCTTATAATTTCCTGGGCTGATGGAACTGAAATAAAAAGACAGATTGTCATGTGACATCTTCTGCAAAAAAGTGAATCCCACGGATTGGGAATTTCATGAATAAGGGGCAGCATTTTGGGTTTAAAATAAGAAGAAATAAGAAACCTATGGTGGAGGTTTCTCCATTAGGACACTATGGACAGCGCCCCACCAGTTTTTTGGGGCAAAACAATATAACAATTCAATAGCAAATTAAGAATACAGAAATGTTTATGTTTTTGTTTATGACATGGATTCTTCGTTCTGATTGGTGGATAATACTCACTTATCGAAACAATGCGCGGCGCTCAGCACCCACTGTTCATTGATTAGGGACCCGCCACAGAGGCTATTGGCAGTGGTTACAGCGACCTGCCAGGGCCACTCGCCATATACAGCGTCAGTACCCCCAACTATACGACCTGAGATGGCCGGGACGCCGCACGCGGGGGAGGAGGACGATGCAGTGTTCATGATGCAAACTAGAAGACAGATTAAAATAACAGATGAGAAAATAAACGAGGGATAATCGAGACACAATGTGAGCACGACGGCCAGAAATTATAATCTGTGCACAAGAGAAAAATAATCACATCAACCTGGAAATCCAGCAGAACGTGCTCAATGTCGGTACCGGTTACACCGCAGAATTCACTAGATATGATTGTAGCACGTGGAATATTTAATAATGTTCGATTTTCTTCCCGTTTCTCTTTCAATTCTGGTTTTGTAGATGAGCCGGGGTTGGAACGTGCAGACGCTCTATCACATGACAAGTTTAGGAAGGAGGAAATCGTGTATTATCTTCTACATGACAGTATTACGACTCCGTAACAGTGAGGCGATAAAGTCAACATGAGCCGTTAACCCTTCACCACTAGCTATTGCCCCTTCTATTGTCATTAAGTTGCTGTATTACTGGCTTTGCTTCTAACAGAAGGGAGATCCTAATCATCACTGCAGGTATCATCTCCTGGAGTCCATAGGTCTCTCTGGAGACTTACACTGGACCTGTGGACCATACAGGGTCAGCAAAGGACACCGGAACTTTTTGTTCCCAGTTTCCTTCAGCTTGCAGCCATAGGAGGCAATGGATCGCGCCGTTCTTTGCATCGTGGGGCCAGAGGTAAGTGGGTGCTTTTAGGCAAAATCCCACCCCCTCCCACACAGTCAACTTTACCATTAAGAAACCTTTAATGAGACGGAAGAGATTCAAAGAGACACAGACATTCTCAAACAACTGACAATTGACGGAAAATTGAAAATCTACGCTATCGCAGCTCCAAAAAAATGCCGGCATTTCCCAAAATTAAAATCCAAGGAGCAATGGACGCATATAGTCTATTCATGCTCATGGGCACTGCATAAAAAATGCCACCCCGCAGCATGTATAACCCATACGCTGCAGGTAAGGAATCCCAGGTGACCTGCCTTGATTTCCTTCCTGCAGCATATGAATTATACATGTTGCAGGGCAGCACTTTTCCCTGTGCTCTCCCTCTGCATGAAATAGCATTATGTGTTCAGGAAAACATGGCAGACCTGGCGACCCTAACCCCCATTCCTCTCCCAGCACTCACCCAGGCCCAGGAGGAGCAGCGTGCTAGCCGCCATGTTCACGGTGATGCTCCAGCCGTGGCTCTCACCGCGTCCTGCCGTGTCTCACAGCGAGCGCATCCTTTACAATATCCAGTATTTCCTCGTACCTGCAGCTACTTACCAATATTTAAAACATGAAACGCGACACACGGCCTCACCCCGCGTCACGCATCACAATTACCTGCGCCATGCTGTAAGATCCAGTGTGCGTCGCTGGAGGAATGTTGTGTCGCTTCAGGCCGGGGCACTTCACGCTCTCTGCATGTCACCTTTTTTCATGCACTGTCCATCAGCAGGAATAAATGAAATGTCCAGGAAAACATGGCCGCCCTGGACGCCCTCTCACTAATATTACTTAAAAGGTAAAGGGATTAAAAGTAAATAAATAAATAAATTCTAACAATGTACAAATATAACGAGAAAAATAGAATGTTCTGAGGCAGAAATTCCGCTGATTCATTCACAGAGCGGAGAAACAGGTGAGACGGCGTTACAAGCATGTGAGGTGTCAGAACGCGGGTCCCCATCGATTACTGATGGTTTCAGCGGAAATCATTATCACTGAAAGTAGATCCGAAATCTGGTGCTCCTTTGTTCCCCGCACTCAATATCCCTGACCCTGTGGTGAATTCAGCATTCCCTGCAGGGTGACCGAGGTGCACCCGCCCGTGCACTGAAAAACCGCTGCAAAAACCGCCGAATCGATCTGAAAAACCGCCACAAAAACACCAAACGCATCCAAAATACGTCGAAAAAACACTGAATCGATCTGAAGAACCACCAAAAACCTGCCAAATCGATTCGAAAACCCGCTGAAAAAATACCAACTAAAAAAAGCAGACGATCCGCCGAACAGAACGTGGACCAGCCGCTGGAAAAAGCTGACAAGCCGACGAGCGGGTTAACAACAACAAAAAAGAATGCTGCAACTTTAAAAGGCCTTTTACAAAAAACTACTGCACGAAAATGCCTGAAAATTACATATAAGATCTTATGAATGATCATAAAAAGGTCTTTTACAGAAAAAAAGAAAAAACACTATTTTAAAAAAATCAATAAATAATCGGAAAAAGTGCCTAAAAAAACTAAACAAAAGATGCCTAAAAAAAAATCAATAAATAAAGAGACTTTTGGTGCAAATGAAAAGTGTGATGAAGCCTCCGCCTCCTTTTGAGGGACTTGTATCCCTGGTGTCTGAGACTGACTGGATTCCAGGTGTCAGAGACGGGCTGGCGCGGGCACTCACAGCATTGCCTGCACTACATATGGACTTTGTGTCCATTGGAGAAGAGCAGATGTCAGCCTTGAGCCACAGACTATGGGTGATTGTGGCAAGGACTAGTCATGGATAGATGGACAATAGAGTTGTTTGTTTGTATATGTTTATCTCCCCCTCTGTGCTGGACAGATACTGTTATCCCTGTGGAGGAGGAGGGTGACATTCAGACAGCAGAGAGCTATTGTTCTGGTCCCCTCCCAGATAACAAACATACACTGTGCAAACTGTATCAACATACTGTCTGTCTGGAAAATAAAGCCATTCATTCCTGCTGTTACCAAGGGTCAAGTCTCACTGCTCGTATGTGGCGAATCTTGGCTTCACTGGGGAATCTCTGCAGTGTCAGGACTACGAGACCGCGGTCCAGAAGGTGACTGTGCATCTCCAGGCATGGTTCTGGGACAGAGAATGGACAGACGGATAGCAGGCTGGTATTATTGATGAATATTGGTGAATTGTCAGAAAATATGGTGCCTATTCAGCGGCAGAGAAATACGGTGCCTGTTTGACGACAGTGAAATACGGTTTCTGTTCGGCGGCAGTAAAATACGGTGCCTGTTCAGCGGCAGTGAAATATGGTGCCTGTTTGGCGGCAGTGAAATACGGTGCCTGTTTGGCGGCAGTGAAATACGGTGTCTGTTCGGCGGCAGTGAAATACAGTGCCTGTTCGGCAGCAGTGAAATACGTTTTCTGTTCAGGCAGCAGTGAAATACGGTTTCTGTTTGGCGGCAGTGAAATACGGTGCCTGTTCAGGGGCAGTGAAATACGGTGCCTGTTCGGCAGCAGTGAAATACGGTTTCTGTTTGGCAGCAGTGAAATACGGTGCCTGATCAGTGGCAGTGAAATACGGTGCCTGTTTGACGACAGTGAAATACAGTTTCTGTTCGGCGGCAGTGAAATACGTTGCCTGTTCGGCGGCAGTGAAATACGGTGCCTGTTTGATGGCAGTGAAATACAGTGCTGTTCGACGGCAGTGAAATGCGGTGCCTGTTTGGCGGCAGTGAAATACGGTGCTGTTTGGCGGCAGTGAAATACGTGCCTGTTCGACGGCAGTGAAATACGGCGCCTGTTCAGCGGCAGTGAAATCCCCCACAGAGAAGCAATGGTTAATCTATTCACATTGAACAGCAGGGAAATGTCAGTGAAATGCCCTGATGTTCAGTGGTTTCATTCGACAGCTTTATTCAGGCGAATCCCATAGGTTTCAATGTTAAAAAATATTCCCGTTTTAATCCAATATCTAATAAACCATTTATTATTTCAGGCCGGCGTCAGCCGAGCGCAGTGTTCACATCCGTGTCGCCGCACAGTTTAACGTCCATCGTAGCATTGATTTGTGATCAATAGAGACCCATACACATAGTATGTGCACACTGAAGTGCGCAAGCACCGCGCAGGTGGCAACGAACGCCATTTAGGCCTTGACGTAAAACCGCTACGACGGACGCCGAGAGTGCGCCGCGTCCACGTAGCGGCCTGTGTGCATGATGAGGCGACGTCAGATGTAGCGCATTTGCGACATCCATCACGTTGACGCTCAGAAGTTTGTTTGGACTGGGTGACTGTACTTGTCATTTAATTATAATTCATTTTGTTTCCCAGAATTCCATTTTTTTTTCTACATCCGGTAAAAAATAAACGGACTGTGTGGTGTCTACAGTATCTTCGGTCAGTACGTCCGTCCGTTACGCACGCACGCAGAGTGCGCTCAGACTGCGTTCATCTGACATTAGCCTAACTCTGCAGCAAAAAGTCTCTTTATTTATTGGTAATTTTTTTTTAAATGTTTGTGTCTTTTAGGCAAAATGTTTGATTTCCAATTTTTTTTAAAAGTTGTTTTTTCTTTATTCTGTAACAGACCGTTTCATCATTCTTTCTAGAGGACTTTTGTTTATTATTTAGACACATTTTTGTGCATTTTTATTGGTTTAAACACCTATTAGAAAAACAGCAGAGTTCCTTTTTTTGGGGGGGTTTCCGCAGTTCGGTGGCATTCAGCGTTCTGTTCAGTCGGCGGCGATCTTCGCAGGTCTTCGGCGGCTCCACTTTCAGCGCTTTTGGGAAAATGGAATCGTTGAAGCGCACTGAACGAGAAAGCACCAAATCTCACTGAAATTTCGGAGCTTTTAGAATAATCCCTTAAGTGTAAATGTTTTTCATAATGATTTCTATTCTCTCTGCATTCTGGGTAGTGGAGGGATATTACGCACACTTTTTTCTCGTTACCTGTAATAGATGTTGACAGACACTAGGTGGTGACAGAGTGTAGGAGAACTGCAGGAAGATTGACTGGCTCGATCTCACCTGTCTTTCTCTCACCTGTCTTTCTCTCACCTGTCTTTCTCTCACCTGTCTCTCTCTCACCTGTCTCTCTCTCACCTGTCTCTCTCTCACCTGTCTCTCTCTCACCTGTCTCTCTTCACCTGTCTCGCTCTCACCTGTCTCGCTTCACCTGTCTCGCTTCACCTGTCCTGCTCTCACCTGTCTCGCTTCACCTGTCCTGCTCTCACCTGTCTCACTAGCACCTGTCCTGCTCTCACCTGTCTCACTCTCACCTGTCTCGCTTCACCTGTCTCGCTCTCACCTGTCTCGCTTCACCTGTCCTGCTCTCACCTGTCTCGCTTCACCTGTCCTGCTCTCACCTGTCTCACTCTCACCTGTCTTGCTTCACCTGTCCTGCTCTCACCTGTCCTACTCTCACCTGTCTCACTCTCACCTGTCTCGCTCTCACCTGTCTCGCTTCACCTGTCTCGCTTCACCTGTCTCGCTGTCACCTGTCTCGCTTCACCTGTCTCGCTTCACCTGTCCTGCTCTCACCTGTCTCACTAGCACCTGTCCTGCTCTCACCTGTCTCACTCGCACCTGTCCTGCTCTCACCTGTCTCGCTTCACCTGTCATTTTTTTAGCCTCCAGCTGGAAACCCATGTCTGTCAGAAAGGTCTAAGCCAAGGCTGTCAAACTCATGGCCCCCCACATGTTGATGCCTACATTTCACAGAATTCCTTCAATGCAATATATGTCAAAGGAATCATGGGAGTTGTGGTTCAGAACTATAGGGGCGGAGTTTGACAGCCGCGGTCTAAGGTGTGTGAACCATGGCAGGTAAACATTTATTAATCATAGGGTCACCAGGTCGGCCATGTTTTCCTGGACACATATTACTATTTCATGCAGAGAGGGAGAACAGGGAAAAGTGCTGCCCTGCAACATGTATAATTCATATGCTTCAGGAAGTAAATCAAGGCAGGTCACCCGGGATTCCTTTATGATTACTTCCTGCAGTGTATGGATTATACATGCTGCAGGGTGGCATTTTTCATGCACTGCCCATCAACATGAACATATTATATGTGTCCAGGAAAATGGAGATTAAATAAACCATTAAATCATAACAAAATAATTAAAAAAGACAGGTTTTCATATCGGAATCTCCTCGCCCCCTTTAAGTCAGTTTCTTTATGTGTTTCCAGTATGTATAAACATCCTCCCCCTGAGCGCAGTCCCAGGCCAGTGTATCCTCCCCCTAAACGCAGTCCCAGGCCAGTGTATCCTCCCCTAATCGCAGTCCCAGGCCAGTGTATCCTCCCCCTAATCGCAGTCCCAGGCCAGTGTATCCTCCCCCTAATCGCAGTCCCAGGCCAGTGTATCCTCCCCCTAATCGCAGTCCCAGGCCAGTGTATCCTCAATCTGAGCGCAGTCCCAGGCCAGTGTATCCTCAATCTGAGCGCAGTCCCAGGCCAGTGTATCCTCCCCTAAACGCAGTCCCAGGCCAGTGTATCCTCACCCTGAGTGCAGTCCGAGCCCAGTGTATCCTCCCCCTGAGCGCAGTCCCAGGCCAGTGTATCCTCAATCTGAGCGCAGTCCCAGGCCAGTGTATCCTCCCCCTGAGCGCAGTCCCAGGCCAGTGTATCCTCAATCTGAGCGCAGTCCCATGCCAGTGTATCCTCCCCCTGAGCGCAGTCCCAGGCCAGTGTATCCTCCCCCTGAGCGCAGTCCCAGGCCAGTGTATCCTCAATCTGAGCGCAGTCCCAGGCCAGTGTATCCTCAATCTGAGCGCAGTCCCAGGCCAGTGTATCCTCCCCTAAACGCAGTCCCAGGCCAGTGTATCCTCACCCTGAGTGCAGTCCGAGCCCAGTGTATCCTCCCCCTGAGCGCAGTCCCAGGCCAGTGTATCCTCAATCTGAGCGCAGTCCCAGGCCAGTGTATCCTCCCCCTGAGCGCAGTCCCAGGCCAGTGTATCCTCAATCTGAGCGCAGTCCCAGGCCAGTGTATCCTCAATCTGAGCGCAGTCCCATGCCAGTGTATCCTCCCCCTGAGCGCAGTCCCAGGCCAGTGTATCCTCAATCTGAGCGCAGTCCCAGGCCAGTGTATCCTCAATCTGAGCGCAGTCCCAGGCCAGTGTATCCTCCCCCTGAGCGCAGTCCCATAGCTGAGAGCACGGGTGTGATGATTGCGCCATGTTAAAGTTACCTGAAATATTTGGTTAGAGGCTGCAGACAGGGAGAAACAGAAGCAGAGCTGTCCAAGGTGCTGAAAGGTCCTGCACATCAATAAAGCATATAGATTGTCTCGATATGATATTATATACATATATATGAGATGATATTTTATATGCCTCTACATGATTTGATATATACCGCTATCTGAAATGATTTGATATATATTTTCCTCTTTGCTGGGAAATAATTGCTGGCATGTGATAGAAATGCCATGTGATCACAGGGGACAGCGCATTATGTGCAGTGCAGGAGCTTTTAGCACCGTGGACAGCTCTGCTGCTGATTCCCTCTGCCTGCGCTGCATGAGCCCAGGTAACCATGTATAACAAAAGCAACATTAAACCTCGATACCTGGTAACCTGGTAATGTGCGGGGAGGGAGTTAAGGCCCATTCATTACTTTCCTGCTGTCAGATCCCACACCCTGAGCTCACAGACACTGTGTCTGCCTGGGAGAGAGGTCTGTCAGTGTCTGAGAGCTCAGCTCATGAGCACAGGGGTTAAAATGAGGGTGGTTTAACCCCTAGTGCTCAGATCTGACCATGCACAGATCTATAAGTGCTATACACTGATCAGGCTGCAGGAAGAGGCTGGCATGGGGCTTATTCACTAAACAGGGAATTGCTCTGACTCCATTTTCAAATCACTGTTTAGTGAATTAGCCCCTAACGTTTACTAGGAGGTATCTTGTGCTAATATGACAACATTAGGGGATAGTGATCAACAAGTGCAAATTAAAAGCATATAGACAAATAAAACATCAAAACGAAACAAATCACGACTAGCGGTTAAAATATCACAAATATATATACAGTGGGGCAAAAAAGTATTTAGTCCACCACCGATTGTGCAGGTTCTCCCACTTAAAAAGATGAGAGAGGCCTGTAATTGTCATCATAGGTAACTTCAACTATGACAGACAAAATGAGAAAAAAAATCCAGGAAATCCCATTGTCTGAATATTAAAGAATTTATTTGCAAATTATGGTGAAAAATAAGTATTTGGTCAATATCAAAAGTTTATCTCAATACTTTGTTATATATCCTTTGTTGGCAATGACAGAGGTCAAACGTTTCCTGTAAGTCTTCACAAGGTCTTCACACACTGTTGCTGGTATTTTTGCCCATTCCTCCATGCAGATCTCCTCTAGAGCAGTGATGTTTTGGGGCTGTCGCTGGGCAACACGGACCTTCAACTCCCTCCAAAGGTTTTCTATGGGGTTGAGATCTGGAGACTGGCTAGGCCACTCCAGGACCTTGATATGCTTCTGACGAAGCCACTCCTTCGTTGCCCGGTGGTGTGTTTGGGATCATTGTCCTGCTGAAAGACCCAGCCACGTTTCATCTTCAATGCCCTTGCTGATGGAAGGAGGTTTTCACTCAAAATCTCACGATACATGGCCCCATTCATTCTTCCCTTTACACGGATCAGTCGTCCTGGTCCCTTTCCAGAAAAACAGCCCCAAAGCATGATGTTTCCGCCACCATGCTTCACAGTAGGTATGGTGTTCTTTGGATGCAACTCAGCATTCTCTCTCCTCCAAACACGACGAGTTGAGTTTTTACCAAAAGTTCTACTTTGGTTTCATCGGATCATATGACATTCTCCCAATCCTCTTCTGGATCATCCAAATGCTCTCTAGCAAACTTCAGACGGGCTCGGACATGTACTGGCTTAAGCAGGGGGACACGTCTGGCACTGCAGGATTTGAGTCCCTGGGGGTGTAGTGTGTTACTGATTGTAGCCTTTGTTACTTTGGTCCCAGCTCTCTGCAGGTCATTCACTAGGTCCCCCTGTGTGGTTCTGGGATTTTTGCTCACCGTTCTTGTGATCATTTTGACCCCATGGGGTGAGATCTTGTGTGGAGCCCCAGATGGATGGAGATTATCAGTGGTCTTGTATGTCTTGCATTTTCTAATGATTGCTCGCACAGTTGATTTCTTCACACCGAGCTGCTGCCTATTGCAGATTCAGTCTTCCCAGCCTGGTGCAGCTCTACCAGTTTGTTTCTGGTGTCCTTCGACAGCTCTTTGGTCTTGACCATAGTGGAGTTTGGAGTGTGTCTGTTTGAGGTTGTGGACAGGTGTCTTTTATACTGATAACAAGTTCATCCAGGTAACGAGTGGAGGACAGAGGAGCCTCTTAAACAAGACGTTACAGGTCTGAGAGCCAGAAATCTTGCTTGTTTGTTCCTTTACTGTAAGTGACCAAATACTTATTTTCCACCATAATTTGCAAATAAATTCTTTAAAAATCAGACAATGTGATTTCCTGGATTTTTTCTCATTTTGTCTCTCATAGTTGACGTTACTTATGATGACAATCACAGACCTCTCTCGTCTTTTTAAGTGGCAGAACCTGCACAATTGGTGGCTGACTAAATACTTTTTTGCCCTACTGTATGTGCTAAAAGGCCTGGGTTTTGCGGATAGTCCTGCTTTATTTCTTGCCGAGCTCTGCGGTACTCGTGGAATATAAATGTACATCAGGGAAGTTTCCTCCAGCGACAAAAATCCAGACTGTGACATTCACAACGAAAACATAAGATTGTGTTGGTTTGTGTTAAAACACAAAAATTCTAAGTTTTGCTTAAATCTTTGTGAGACTGTGATTGACAGCAGGGAAAGTGTTAAAATGAGGCTATTTATAGGACGCCTGGCGGCTGCGTTCCAAAAACATATATTTTCATGCCACAGTTTTCGGATTTAGTAAATCTAGGAAACAAATGAGGGTATATTCACAAAGCATCGAAATTATGCAGTGTCAGAGCTTGTTTTGGCCCGTTTCGACGCACTTGGTGATTCCATTTCAGAAAATACACAGTGAATTCACTATTTAGTGAATGGTCACCGGATTTTGCCGAAATTGCAGTCGCTAAATCAGTTATCGAATGTCGGAAAACCGCCGAATTGAACCGATAACTGCCGAGTTGGTATCGGCAAGTTCCGCCAAACCGAAAAGAAGGTAGTGCCTTACTCTGCTAATAGAAGTTTTAAACAATAAAAATGTTTTAAAAATTAGTCCAAAAGGTCCTTTAATAATAATGAAAAGGGATGTTACAAAATAAAAAAAATATATATTTTTTTAAAAAAAATTAAAAACAAAAATGTAATTAAAAAAATACAAAAAGTTGTCTTAAAGATTAAAATCATTAAAGGGGTTAAGTAAAGATATTTCTTTTTCTTGTTATTATTGTTTGACTGTAATCTTGACTTTGGGATTCCAGTCATTGAAGGTGTCCTTCATCATTACGGGAAAGGAGGTGGAAGAACAGGTTGCTCTGGTTCAGCTCATTGTCAGCTTTCAGAACATTCATGGAATTCTGTTATTATTATTCTTCATGTTTTTCAAATCCGTAAAAAACAGAAAACGACTGAGCAACATTTTTTTGTTGGCTTTATCTTTTGTTTTTGTGGTCTCTTTTTGTAAACTCATATAACCTCTCAGTGATATTCAGGCACAGAGATGGGGGTGTGGGCGCCGTGTATGCAGTGCGGCCCCGGCAGGGCATTGCTCTGTCTGGTGAATGTGTCTTTTGTAGAAGGTCCTCGGTTGGTGAGCGGTGGTCGCTGATTGATGCGTATCGCAGTGTAAACATATTATAAATGTAAATCTGTGCCTCTAAAGAAAGAGGAATTGTCTTCAAACTCTGGAACTAAAAGCAGAATATAATAAATTTTACACATTTTATTTAGAGGGTGGGTGCGTAACATGGTGTAGCTGGAGCAGCACCCCACCATCCCACCCAACCCCCCATCTCAACCCACCCCTCTGGCTGCAAACCCATTGTAGGTGATATAGGGGATCTTTGAACATTTGAACCCCTGTATCTCTGGTGTTGTACAGTCTATGATCAAATGCTGTGTCATTGGGAAGGTCAGAGTCTGCCCTTTCCAATGATATCAGAGTTGACCAGGTGTCAAAGAAAAAAATAAATAGTACAAATGTAATTCAAGAGAGCTTTTTTTATATATAAATGGCTGCTGGTTTGTGATACCAATAAAAAAATCCATGAACAGCCAAGTTTCTGAGCCTGCCTACAGTCACTTCCCCAAAGGTATGTGTGTGTGTATATAGCTGTGGTTGTATCAGTGGGTGTCTGGACATGTGGTGTGTTAATGCTGGTGCTGCTCAATTCTCAGTGAGATCATGTTGCAGATAACAGATTGCTGTGCAGGGTCTGTCAGGCATCACCTGAGCGTAGGAGAACAGACCCTGCACAGCGATGTGCTGGGGAGAGTGTGAGTGATGAGCACAGCCTGTGATCCGGAGTAGGGATGAGCTGTTCGGTTCAATCGGATCGGAGTTCGCATCGAACATCGCCTGTTCGCATGTTCGGCAACTACGAACATTTCCGCATGTTCGCCGCATGTTCGCCCACAATGCATCACAATGGAGCACAATGCACTTTTCCACTGGCCTGAAGCTTGTAATTGGCTACAGCCTTGCACCTGACCACAGGTCAGGTGCAAGACAGGTTCAAGACTATGCCAATCACCGCTCAGAGTCCTTGATTGGGCAAATTTTGCCTAATCATGGGCTCACAGAGCTAAGTCCCGCAGCACACTATATAAGGTTTCACACTGCGCTTCAGCACGCGTTAGAGAGGAGATTTCAGAGGAGATTGTTGTTGTGTTAGTGTGTGTTCTCACTGCCAGTCTGCCACCAGCTACTGGGGGGTCTCATTTCTACAAAATATCTGGGAATTGTTCTAATCTGTGTCTTGTCACTGCCAGTGCCACGCAGTATTTTGGGGGTCAGTAATAGCTACAAAATATCTGGGAATTGAGGTAATCTGTGTCTTGTCACTGCCAGTGCCACCCAGTATTTTGGGGGTCAGTAATGTCTACAAAATATTTTGGAATTGAGGTGATCTGTATTTTGTCACTGCCACCAGCAACTATTTTGGGGGTCAGTAATTTCTCCAAAATATTTGGGAATTGAGGTAATCTGTGTCTCGTCACTGCCAGTGCCACGCAGTATTTTGGGGGTCAGTAATTTCTACAAAATATTTGGGAATTGAGGTAATCTGTGTCTTGTCATTGCCTCCAGCAACTATTTTGGGGGGTCGGTAATTTCTCCAAAATATCTGGGAATTTAGGTAATCTGTGTCCTGTCACTTCCACGCAGTATTTTGGGGGTCAGTAATTTCTCCAAAATATTTTGGAATTGAGGTAATCTTTGTCTTGTCACTGTCACCAGCAGCTATTTTGGGGGGTCAGTAATTTCTACAAAATATTTGAGAATTGTTATAATTCGTGTGTTCTCACTGGCTGCCACCAAGTATTTTGGGGGGGTCAGTAATTTCTCCAAAATATCTGGGAATTGAGGTAATGTGTGTTATGTCACTGTCAGTACCACGCAGTACTTTGGGGGTCAGTAATTTCTACAAAATATTTGGGAATTGAGGTGATCTGTGTCTTGTCACTGCCACCCATAATTTTGGGGGTCAGTAATTTCTCCAAAATATCTGGGAATTGTTCTAATCTGTGTTTTGTCACTGCCACCCATCAAGGGGTCTCACTGATTTATAGGAGGTTTCTGAGACTTGTAATCTGTGTCTTCTCACTGCCAGCTATCAGGGGGCCCCACATACTTCTAGCAGATTTCTGGGAAATGTAATCTGTGTCTTGTCACTGTTGCCAGCTATCAGGGGGTCCTATCAGGGGGTCCTATCAGGGGGTCCTATCAGGGGGTCCTATCAGGGGGTCTCACTTACTTGTAGCAGATTTCTGCAAATTGTAATTTGTGTCTTGTCACTGGCACCCATCAGGGGGTCTCACTGATTTATAGGAGGTTTCTGGGAATTATAATCTGTGTCTTGTCACTGGCTGCCAGCTATCAGGGTATCTCACCGAGTTATACCAGAGTTCTGGAAATCTTTAATCTTTATACCAGAGTTGAATCAGAGTTCTGTATATATTTAATCTATATATCACTCACCATGTCAGAAAGACCAACAAGGACAGGCAGACGCTCACAGACACAGATAAGAGGGCAAGCAGCCTCTGTGTTGGGAGGCTGTGCCTCTGGTCATGGTGGACGTGGTGCATCCTCTGCAGGGGCACGCTTGTCCTTTCTAACTGGTGCTGGCCGTCTTAAAGCAGCAGCAACATACAGAGGATTTGGTGGATTGGCTGACCAGGCCATCCTCATCCTCCCAGTCCTCTGCCAGCCAGGCTTGTAGTGCTTTATAGTCCACCTCAGCTGCCAAAGCATCTAATGCAGCCTCCATCTCCACAGCTACTCCTGCCGTAGCCTCACTATTAATGTTCTTTAAGTACTACAGGAGATCACATGGGAGGAAGGCTTTATCATGGCCACATGCGATGTACAATCTCTGTATAGCGTGATACCTCATATTAAAGGGTGTGGAGCAGTTCGGAAATTTTTGGATAATGACCCCACTGTGACAAAAGAACATGCAGATTTTGTCTTAAGAGGTATTGAACTTATTTTCAATCGTAATTTTTTTAGATTTGGAGATCAATATTACCTCCAGGTAAAGGGTATTGCTATGTGGACCAGGTTCGCGCCCAGCTACGCGAACCTTTTCATGGCAGACTGGGAAAACCAGTTTGTCTGTGGGGATCGTGCCTGGGCGCAGAACCTGGTCCTCTACAAAAGGTACATTGACAACATTCTTGTCATATGGAGGGGAAATGAAGAATCTTTGACCCTTTTTTTTCAACACCTCAATCAAAATGATTGGGGAATAATCCTTGATTGCAATATTAGTACTACATCCATTAATTTCCTCGACCTTAACATCTATATTGAGAACAACTCCATAAAAACTAGGACCTATTTTAAACAAATTGACGTTAATAGTTATGTTGAACAAACAAGCTGCCATGCCAAACATTGGCTAAAGGGCGTCCCCAAAGGACAGTTCAAACGATTGAGACGGAACTGTACGGAGATGGATCAATTCACCTTGCAGGCCAACAAATTAAAATCGGATTTTATCGAAAAGGGTTATAAGGAAGAATCCCTTGATATGACCATTGAGGAAATTAGTATTCTGGATAGAAAGGACATCTTGAAATATAAATCAAATGAAAGTTTATATTATAATGATGTCATGTTTATTACTGATTTCAACACACATACCAAAACCATACATCATATCATTAGAAAAAATTGGTATTTACTCAAACGAGATCCAATCTTAAAAGACCTTATCGGAGACAAACCCAAATTAGTAAATAGGGGAGCGAATAACATTAAAAAAATTCTGGTCAAAAATCATAAAAATCCAGGGATTAAAACTAACAATTTTTTCAATCTTAAAGAGGGTTTTTATCGATGTGGGCTCTGCCCGGCATGTGTTAATTTGAAATTAAAAAAGTTAACAGTATCCCAGTTTACCAATAACTCTCGACAATATAATATCAAGGGAGTTCTTACATGTAAAACAAAAAATGTCATATATAGAATTACATGTCCCTGTGAATTACATTACATAGGACATACTACAAGATTGCTGTCCATCAGAATTAGAGAGCATATATACAATATATCAAAAGGTTTAGAAACCCATTCAGTATCAGCACACTTCAAGAACGCCCACGGCCAATCTCCGGAAGGAATGGAATTCATTGCAATACAAAAAGTAGAACGTCACTGGAGAGGTGGTGATTTTAATAAAAAGATTCACCAGGCGGAAATGAAGTGGATCTATACTCTTAACACACTAATCCCTTCTGGATTAAATGCAGATTTTGAGTTATGTCATTTTTTATAGTTTGTTTTTCATATTGTCCTTCCCGTATGAGATTTATACCTATTTCCGATGTGGTTCTATATACATGTTTGGGTTACTACCTCCATTCTGCCATTCATCTATGGGTCTATGTATACTTGTTGGTCATCTGAGGGTTCAACACACTCCATCTCTATCATTATCTCTCTAATATATTGTTGAGCTATTTATATAGGAGTTGATCTTGACTGATTGAGATTAGAAATAGTTAATTATCCGCCATGTAAATAATTTGGAGATACAATGTCTCTATGGGTGAGGGTGGATTATGGGATGTTTTGTGGTCAAAATGTTTTTAGTTTCCTATATGGGACCTTCTGTTTATATATTTGGATTGTAGAGTTCTGACACTAGCGCATATGCGCGGGTTTTTCGTTTCGTTTTTCAGCTGAATACGATTCGTTTGGTCGACTGCACTTCGTACGTAATAGGCACGCATGTGTGGGGCTTTATTATTCTGTTGTGGAGCCTCCGAACAATGGTGCGTATATACGATATTTCGTTTTTCCATCGATCGGATTGGTCACACATAATGAAAGTTAAAATCCAATTGGGTGTACCCATTTCCCGCCAAAACGTATGATTTAAGATTAGCCCTATACACTGAAAGTTACGTTTTTCATCGACTGTAACTCTGTTTGGATCATAGAGTTTTCGATGCTAGCGCATATGTGCGGGTTTTTGTTCCATCTTTCGAGCGATCCGTTTTTTCGTTGGATGCGATTGTACTTCGTACGTAATATTTTCGTTTTTTGCGCACATATGTGGGGCCTTATTTTTTTCGTGGAGCCTCCGAACGCCGGTGCGCACGCGCGAGGTTTCGTTTTTCCATCAATCGGATTGGTTATACAGAACAAAAGTCAAAATCTAATTGGGTGTATTTATTTCCCGCCAAAATTCATGACTAAGATTGGCCATGCATACCGAAAGTAAGTTCCCATTGGCTGCCCAAATCTCTTGCCAAATTAGACGGCTGTGATTGGATGGCAGTCAATGGGAATAAGTATATAAGCCATAATATGGTCATTTCAAATTAGCCAGCTGAGGAAGCCTTATGATACTTTAACCCTTTCGCTGCTGAGGCTTTTCCCGCCCCTGTGCTGAGGTCATTTTTTACCTGTTTTGCGCATCATGTTTAAACGTGTTTTTAAGGCTTATTTTAGTATATGACCCAGACATATTATATATCGTTCTTTCCGTCAGACTCGGTAGATTCATAATATGTCATTATTATATGTATGCGTTATGTCATGTCTGTATATTATAACAAAAAATGCAATAAAATATGAATTTTTAATAATTTACAATGTGTAAAGTGTTTTTTTCCACATTTTAACATGCGAGCAATTGCGGTTATATTTTGTATGGGGTGCGCTTGTTAAAAAAATTAGAGATGGGGTCTCGTTACATTTTTTTTTGGGGAAAATTACACTATTTTTAACAAACGCACCGCATACAAAAATCGTTAGTGCAGCATCATTGTTCACATTATAATTGAAATGGGAACAATATTGCTACACTAACAAACCCAAAAAAATAAAAAAAATGTGTTTATTTTTTTTTTTTAATTTTTTTTTATTTTTATTTTTAATTTTTTTTTTAATTTTTTTTTTTTTTTACAAATTTTTTAACTTTCATGTTTGGTATCGTTGGAACGGCCATGCTCTGGCCGATCCAACGATATCAAAATTTAACCCCTAGCTGCCACGGATCGGGAGATAGGGAGTTCATTGGAACTCCCTATCTCCACACTTGGTGGCAGTTAGGGGTTAACGCTAGGACTGGCGTCATCGTGCTGCGCACGATGACGCCAGTCCTCTGGGGGAGTTCCCGGAAGCTTGGCTGACATCCAAGATGTCGGCCAGCTCCCGGGAAAGATCGCGAATCGGCGCTTTTCAGCGCCGATTTGCGATCCAGCTCCCCAGGGGTTAATGCCAGGCATCATTTGGAAGGGCAGGCTGTGCCCTTCCAAATGATGCCTGGGTTAAGCCCCTGTGTGCCACCGATCGGGAGGGAGAGAGGTCCGAAGGACCTCCCCCCCCTCCCTTTCAGGCGCCTCCTCCGCACATGCGGGGGGGGCGCCTGAATTAGGTGTCATCGCGCCCCCGCGATGACACCTAATAATGGCGGCTGGTGGTCCGGATGCCGGGCTGACATCCAGGATGTCAGCCCGCACCGGAGGGGCCAGCGATCGGCTGGAACCCGGCCGAACGCTGACCCCAAACTGAGGACGCGCTCAGCGCGTCCTCAGCACACCAGCGGTAATGCTGAGGACACGCTGAGCGCGTCCTTAGCATTGAAGTGGTTAATGTATTGGTGAAACGCGTTCTGGTTTATTTGCCTTATTTGTTTTTATTTATTTTATTAAATTTTTTATCCTGTTTTGGAGTTTCCTTTTATTTGAGAATCTCCATATTATTAGCTACCTATACGGAGCTTTACCTGATTCCAACCACCTACCATCAGCTACTTACACGGAACTTCATTTGATTCTTATTGTGTATTGCTGAAGTGAATTCAACCTCCATCTTTGGAAACCTGATGGGGATACAGTGATTCGTCTTTGAAAAGGTTTTTGGGAAGCCAACAATATCCCTAAAGCGAACATACCTAGAACCAGGAGGGTTCTAATTCATGTGAGTGCTACCACCTTATTCATATATATGATATTATATACAGGTCTCACTATGATCTATTCTGTGTTTTCTCTGAGGGACATCACAAGAAGAGAACTTGGAGAAAAAGATTACAAACGGGACACTGTACTCTGTGAAGGACATTGATATCGCTACACCATTTTTTATTTTTGTCTATTCCTGTGATGGTTGAGTAACAAGGACCATTAGGTGTATAAGCGATTTTCCGATATTGATCCATTTATCAGCGCTACATTATCTTCTTTGTTTAGTGACGCAGCCAGTTGCTGTTATAGGAAACCTGTATGCTTAGTTGTTAATAAACCTATTAATGAAAACCCAAGATGTCTCGTATTATCCAGAACACTACAGTGGTGACAAGGCTGTTGGATCTGCATGATTTTAATCCAGACACCGACTCTTGGATCTCTTGGGTGGAAAGGTTTGAGCAGTATCTCACTGCTAATGGCCTTTTGGAGACAAAACAGGTACCCATGTTCCTCACGGCGATTGGAGCGAAGGCGTACGACACACTCAGAGATCTCCTGTATCCAGAGAAACCTGCGAGCAAGCCGTTAGCGGTGTTAGTTGCTTTACTGCGGCCAACTATCAGCCGCAGCCAATTGAAATCGCTGAAAGATGGAAGTTTTATAAAAGACAGGAACCTGGAGAAAGCGTCTCCTCCTTTGTCTCCGCTATCAGGAAGTTGGCAAGTACCTGTCAGTTTGGGGAGTGTTTAGTCACAGCCCTCAGAGACCAGTTTGTGATGGGGTTACAGGGTGAAGCTATGATTAAGAGACTTCTTACCGAGAAAAAGCTGTCCTTACACAAAGCTATGGATATCGCTAGCATCATGGATAGGAAGCAAAAGACTGAGAAAGAGGCAGAAATATTCCATACAGATACCAGGGAGCGGTACAAGCGGAATAAACAGTGCAATTCCTTACGTCAAAGGACGGCGCATGGAGAGCCCCAAAATGTATGTTATCGATGTGGGGTGACTTCACATGAATCTCGCTCATGTCGTTTCCGCAATGTCGTCTGTTATTCCTGTGGAAATAAGGGGCATATTCAAAAGGTCTGTAAGAAAGGGACGGTGCATGAAGGGAAGCCACATAAATTGCTTCAGAAGGGAGCATATCAAATCCAGCTCCAAGACTCCTCGGATGACTCAGACGGCCACATTCCCATTCAAACAGTAAAACTTTATAAGATGGATTCAGCTTATTCAGCCATTTCTGTTCCAGTGAAGATTGAAGGGAAATATTTGACCATGGACCTGGACACGGGGGCGGCTGTTTCTGTGATTACTGAGCAAGAGTGGCGGAGAGTAAAAGTAAATGTTCCAGTGATTAAGACAGCTGTTCGTCTACAGACTTATTCAAAGGAAGTATTAACCCCTCTGGGCAGTGTACATGTGAGAGTGCAGTTAAATGGACGCTCGGAAAAGCTGACGTTATATATTATGAAGTCTGGGGGTCCCCCACTATTTGGAAGAGAATGGATTCATAAATTGGGAATGCCAGACATAAAGTATAATGCTTGCCACGCCTTACAGACATTACCTGTGCTGACTGCCAATGGGGGGAAGTTGGGTGTTTCTTTTGGTGGTTGGCTGTTGACAGTTGGTCGTCCATTTTGTCTGCCAGTTGAGGTTGACTAGTGACGCAGCCAGTTGCTGTTATAGGAAACCTGTATGCTTAGTTGTTAATAAACCTATTAATGAAAACCCAAGACGTCTCGTATTATCCAGAACACTACAGACCTCATGGTCCACCCCTGCACTCTTCCAAAATACCACAGAGGGGTTACTGTATGATGGCACTTGCTGACATGGCACCAAAAGCACAATATCTGGCTGCACTGACGCCTTTACCAGATTCATAGCTTTTTAATATAGGACCACATGGTCCACCCCTGCATTCTTCCACAATACTACAGAGGGGTTACTGTATGATGATACTTGCAGGCCTGGCAGACAGAGATAGGTGGACAGGCAGAGATAGGTGGACAGGCAGAGATAGGTGGACAGGCAGAGATAGGTGGACAGGCAGAGATAGGTGGACAGGCAGAGATAGGTGGACAGGCAGAGATAGGTGGACAGGCAGAGATAGGTGGACAGACAGAGATAGGTGGACAGACAGAGATAGGTGGACAGACAGAGATAGGTGGACAGGCAGTCAGATAGCTAGACAGAGAGGTAGTCAGATGTCTAGACATCTTAGAGAGAGTTCAGAGAAGGGCTACTAAAATTAGAAAAGTTACCAGTAAAGGCTTAATGATCTTAACATGTACAGCTTGGAAAAAAGACGAGACAGAGGAGATATGATAGAAACATTTAAATACGTAAAGGGAATCCACAAGGTAGAGGAAGGGAGTATATTTAAAAGGAAACAAAGTAGCAAAACAAGTGGACATAGTCTTAGATTAGAGGGGCAAAGGTTTAAAAGTAACATCAGGAAGCATTATTTTACTGAGAGGGTGGTGGATACATGGAACAGCCTTTCAGTAGAAGTGGTAGAGGCCAAAACAGTGATTGAATTTAAGCAAGCATGGGATAGGCATAAGGCTATCCTAAACAAAAGATAAATCCAGGTAAAGTATCCATGTAATTGGGCGACTAGATGTGCCGAAAGGTTCTTATCTGCCGACATTTTCCTATGTTTCTATGTTTCTATGTTCCTAGACAGAGAGGTGGACAGGCAGAGAGACAGCTAGACAGACAGACAGAGTGTTTTTATGTTCTCTGTGTTGTTGTTTTCTATTTTTCCAGCTCAGTGATTTCTATGAATGTGATCCAGCCTGTCTGATCAATAAACACACACAGCTTCCTTTAAAGAATGTTTTTATTTACACAGAACAATCACACGGAAAAACTTTCTGAAAAGAACAAAGGAGGCAAAGTAACAAATAATGCCCATAGATAAATACCCAGCATGCTTTGCCCTGAGCGACAGATCTCATCCATTTCCATTTGTTTTAAAGAATCTCCCAATAAATAACATTTCACACTGATTTTACATCTTGATAATAATAAGTGTCTTTTATTTTTTTTACAGATACAGCTTTATTTTTTGGTTGCGGACCCTCCTGTCACCTGAGCAGCGCAGGCTGGAGGGGGCTAGTGTGATTTATGGAAATAATTGATGCAGGTCACAGCACGGCGGCGCTTCAGGGGCCAAACTGAGAAACTCAGATTTGGGGTGATTTTTTTAATATGCTGCTCCGGTCGTGTGGCCCCTCCATCATCGCCGTGACCACTGGTTGACCTGGGCAGTCCATCTGTGCATTGCTCTCAGGTCTGGTCAGGACACCGTCCTCTGGGTGATGTGCCAGGACGCATTCTGATCTCTATACGAGGTGTAGAAATGTGTGTGAGTCTCCTTGGTATCAGGTGTGTGAGTCTCCTTGGTATCAGGTGTGTGAGTCTCCTTGGTATCAGGTGTGTGAGTCTCCTTGGTAACAGTTGTGTGTGTGTCTCCTTGGTATCAGGTGTGTGTGTGTCTCCTTGGTATCAGGTGTGTGAGTCTCCTTGGTAACAGGTGTGTGTGAGTCTCCTTGGTAACAGGTGTGTGTGTGTCTCCTTGGTATCAGGTGTGTGTGTGTCTCCTTGGTATCAGGTGTGTGTGTCTCTCCTTGGTAACAGGTGTGCGTGAGTCTCCTTGGTAACAGTTGTGTGTGTGTCTCCTTGGTTTCAGGTGTGTGTGTACACCCGGTGACACACGGAACCCGAGCTGAGTGACACATTGTATCACCTTTAATACACACTGTTTCAAGCTGTGGAGTTCTTTCCGCCGGTTTTCCTGCCGCACAGGCCGTGCATTGTTATCCCCATCTTGCAGGGACCTCTCTGACCCGGATCAAGCTTTAGCAGCTCCTTGTAGCGAGGAGGTCTGGAGTTGTGGAAGAAAAATAAATTATGTTGCTCTTTGTCTCCTTCGTTTATAAACGTAGAACTGTCCGTTAATGCTGTGCGAGGGTTAACGTGCCGCGGTGCCGGTAAAGTCCAGGTCATCGTATGGAACTATTAAGCAAATTGTATTTGGGGAACGTAGCTCTTGATCCATGACACGTAGGCGGGTACCAGCGTGTACACCCTGGGGCGGTTTGATGAATCGCATCCTTTCCCTTTAAGTGCAATCCCAGCCTGGATCCATTGACCCTTTATTTTACAGACCAGGGGTCCGCCGGAGTCTCCCTAAAACACAAATATCTCTATGTCAACCAATAAAAACACGCAGGAACATTCCGGCGAGATAACAGCGACGCGATATTACCCCTCCCAGCATTCACTATTAATCCATCACGTTATGTCACCGGTACATGCTGCACGGGGGTTAATAAATAAGCGATTGTATCCACACGCACGGCCTGCTGGGAATTGAAGGGATCTACATGAGGGACGCTCAGCTTCCTCGGCACAGTAAGGGACGCTCTACTCATCCTGACCACTCTATAGTTTTAAGGCAGTCAGGATGTGAGGAGCGCCCCCTCTTCTCCCAGCCTCCTGGTCTGGTGAAATCGCGGGGGGAAGTGGAGGAGCCCCCCCCCACCAGAGTCTACAGCAGTTAGGATTTTGAATTTCCCGGCTGCCGGTCACCAGATCGGTCACTAGTGATGTCGCACACAGCGGGCGACGTCACCCTGTGGTACGAATCGCTATAGAGAGCGTTCCCAGAGAGGAAGCAATGGATCAGATCTGTGCATGCGCGTGCAGCTCCGATCCATCGCTCTGCGCAGGCGCTGCGGAACTTGTGCATGTAATGTATGTGAGTCCCGTAGCGCTGCGCAGTGTGCGGCTCCTACACTACACAACTTGTAGAGGGGCACAAACTGCGGAGAAAAGTCTCAGGGGCTTCTGAGTTCGGGAGACCCTGAGCAGAAGAGGAGGAGCAGCGCAGCGAGGGGGGGAGAATCACCCAAAATAATAATAAAAAAATAATCGGACGTCAGCAGAATCTGCACAATTATTTAAGGGCAGAAACGGTAACTCTGTTTTTTAATGGAGTGTCCCTTTAAAGCCCCCCCCTGCTTTCCTGTGAGCCGCGCGGTTATTCTGGCACATTTATATTTTCCGAAGCCTTTAGTTGCGGAAAATACATAAAATACAATATATTTGTGTAATCCAAGGCTGCCCCGTCTCGTTATCTGCTTCCATAAATAATAAAGGTATACCCCACCTGGCAGGTGTCCATCTTCCTCTCTGCGTATCCGGCACATATCTTGTCATTCTGGATGATGGTGGTGAAGGTGCTCTCTAAGGAGCCGTTGTGATACATCTGGTTACATTGTTTATGGTCTATCAGGGGCAGCTTCACCTTCTGGAGGCTTTTAAACAGAGGACTCCCTAACGAAACAATATACAGTAACCTTATATCTCTGCATATTCTCAAAGAATGGGGATACCTGACGACAAGGGGTTAAATTTAATTTGTGTGATGGCCAGAATCCGTACCTTTTCCAGTAAAGTAACCGTAATCCTAAAACTAACCCAAACCCTAAAACAAACCCCAACCTTAAAAGTAACCTTAATCCTAAACCTAACCCAAACCCTAAAATTAACTGTAATCCTAAAACAAACGCCAACCCTAAAAGTAACCGTAAACCTAACCCCAATCCTAAAAGTAACCGTTATTCTAAAATGAACCCCAAACCCTAAAAGTAACTGTAATCTTAAAACGAACACCAACCTAAAAAGTAACCTTAATCCTAAACCTAACCCAAACCCTAAAAGTGACCGTAATCCTAAAACGAACGCCAACCCTAAAAGTGACCGTAATCCTAAAATGAACCCCAACCTAAAAAGTAACCTTAATCCTAAACCTAACCCAAACCCTAAAAGTGACCGTAATCCTAAAACGAACCTCAACCTAAAAAGTAACCTTAATCCAAAACCTAACCCAAACCCTAAAAGTAACTGTAATCCTAAAACGAACGCCAACCCTAAAAGTAACCGTAATCCTAAAACGAACCCCAATCCTAAACCTAACCCCAATCCTAAAAGTAACAGTTATCCTAAAATGAACCCCAAACCCTAAAAGTAACCATTATCCTAAAATGAACCCCAATCCCTAAAAGTAACCGTAATCCTAAAACGAACGCCAACCTTAAAAAAGTAACCATAATCCAAAAACGAACCCCAACCCTAAATCTAACCCCAATCCTAAAAGTAACAGTTATCCTAAAATGAACCCCAAACCCTAAAAGTAGCCATTATCCTAAAATGAACCCCAATTCCTAAAAGTAACCGTAATCCTAAAACGAACCCCAACCTAAAAAGTAACCTTAATCCTAAACCTATCCCAAACCCTAAAAGTAACTGTAATCCTAAAACAAACGCCAACCCTAAAAGTAATCGTAATCATAAAACAAACCCCAACCTAAAAAGTAACCTTAAACCTAACCCAAGCCCTAAAAGTAACTGTAATCCTAAAACGAATGCCAACCCTAAAAGTAACCGTAATCCTAAAACGAACCCCAACCTAAAAAGTAACCTTAATCCTAAACCTAACCCAAACCCTAAAAGTAACTGTAATCCTAAAACGAATGCCAACCCTAAAAGTAACCGTAAACCTAACCCCAATCCTAATTGTAACCGTTATCCTAAAATGAACCCCAAACCCTAAAAGTAACCGTTATCCTAAAATGAACCCCAATCCCTAAAAGTAACCGTAATCCTAAAACGAACGCCAACCCTAAAAAGTAACCATAATCCTAAAACGAACCCCAACCCTAAATCTAACCGCAATCCTAAAAGTAACCGTAATCCTAAAACGAACGCCAACCCTAAAAGTAACCGTTATCCTAAAACGAACCCCAACCTAAAAAGTAACCTTAATCCTAAACCTAACCCAAGCCCTAAAAGTAACTGTAATCCTAAAATGAACGCCAACCCTAAAAGTAACCGTAATCCTAAACCGACGAGAGAAATCTCAATGTATCCTTCCTGGTAAAATCCTTTATAAATAAATAAATAAAATAACCCAAGCCCTAAAACTAACCCAAATCCTAAAACTAACCGTAATCCTGAAATGAACCCCAATTAAGAATAACTGTAATCCTAAAAGTTCTGAACATCAAGATTTATTTTTATTTATTATTGCAGAGGATCTAAGGGTAAGTAGTCAATGTAATAGAGCAGCAGGAAATGCTGGCAGAATGCTTGGAAATGCTGGCAGAATGCTTGGTTGTGTAGGGAGAGGTATTAGCAGTAGGAAAAGGGAAGTGCTCATGCCACTGTACAGAGCACTGGTGAGACCTCACTTGGAGTACTGTGTGCAGTACTGGAGACCGTATCTCCAGAAGGATATAGACATCTTAGAGAGAGTTCAGAGAAGGGCTACTAAAATGGTGTACGGCTTGAAGGAGAAAAGTTACCAGGAAAGGCTTAATGATCTTAACATGTACAGCTTGGAAAAAAGACGAGACAGAGGAGATATGATAGAAACATTTAAATACGTAAAGGAATCCACAAGGTAGAGGAAGGGAGTATATTTAAAAGGAAACAAAATAGCAAAACAAGAGGACATAGTCTTAGATTAGAGGGGCAAAGGTTTAAAAGTAACATCAGGAAGCATTATTTTACTGAGAGGGTGGTGGATACATGGAACAGTCTTCCAGTAGAAGTGGTAGAGGCCAAAACAGTAATTGAATTTAAGCAAGCATGGGATAGGCATAAGGCTATCCTAAACAAAAGATAAATCCAGGTAAAGTATCCATGTAATTGGGCGACTAGATGGGCCGAAAGGTTCTTATCTGCCGACATTTTTCTATGTTTCTATTTATTTTCAGGGGTGAGGTTAATTTTTAGGGTTGGGGTTATTTTTATGGTTAGGGCTGTTTTTAGGGAGAGGTTAATTTTTCTGGTCTGGGCAATTTGGGTTCTGGTTATTTTTAGGTTAGGGCTGTTTTTAGGGTTACAGTTATAAATTATATTGCCTGAAACCCATGTGGACTTGTGTCCTCTGGTTGTACTCACATGTCGAGGATAAGGCGCCCCATCCGGTTACCCAGCATTCCATCTCAGGCAGGAAGGTGGCAGATGCTGATGGGAGGCAGATCGGTTTGATGTAGGCGGTGTAACTCACTGGGCTGGAAAGCTTCACCAAAGCAATGTCCCCTCTGCTGCCTCCCGCTTTGTGGTTGGGGTTCCATATGATCTCCATCACGGCGCTGTGCTTTGCATGTGGCATGTGCCCGGACAGCTGGCACACTCCCGTTATTATGGTATAGTTCTTGGGATCATAATCACTGTTGGAAGTAAAATACTCATTAACCTGCCTATGAGGGTGCAGGGTGTTTGTGTAATCTGGATTATGTATTAATAATGCTATTGTCTATCAGGGTTATTCAGAGAGAGGTGAAAAGCAGGAGAATGACTGGAAAATTGAAAATTCTAGGTGAAAATAGCCGATTTGCAAAGTGAGATGAATGGGAGAATTTTTCTGGTTTGGCTATTTTGACCTAGAATTTTCCATTCTCCAGTCATTCTCCTGCTTTTCACCGCTCTCTGAATAACCCTGTATGTGTATCTGTTGCTATCTGATGATAGGATTGCTGGCTGGGTTATTTTACAGGTCCATTCAAAGAAAGGTGAAACTCAGGAGAATTGGCAGGAGAAGTTAAAATTTTAGCAGGGCTATTCAGAAAGAGGTGAAAACCTTGAGAATGACTGGAGAATTGAAAAATCTAGGTCAAATTAGTCAAACCAGAAACATTCTCCCATTTATCTCCCTTTCCAAATGGACTATTTGGTCTAGATTGTTCTCTTCTCCGGCCAGTTCTCCTGAGTTTCACCTTTCTCTGAATAACCCTGTTATTTTTTTCCAGCATCCCCTCTCACGTATGTGTACATTTGAGTGGTCTTTGTTAATCTGCCTTGTCAGGCACACACTGCCCTATTATCTGATGTTTTAGACTGTAATCCTGTTTAACATCCACATCTGTCATTGTTCTATCCTGCTTAGAAATGTTGACGCAATGTTTATCTCCCTGTCTCTACCAGGTCTGATAAAGTATCACACTCCGAGAAGCAAAGTGAAAAAAAGGTGACAAAATCAGAACATAGGAAACTCTCAACACTTTCTAGGGGAGTGTCATGCACCATGGCTGCAACCATCCTAACACCCCCCCCCCCCCGGTGATACATTTCCTGCCCTGTAACCTGCATCCAGCTATCACGTTCCATTGCAACAGCCATCCTGGAACACCCTGGTGGTGTACTTCAGGTACTGCTCTCTGTAACCAGCACTGGTTCTGGCATATAAACAGTTAACACCAAAACGCGTCACACCACACACTCTAAATAAAGTACTCCGCCCCACACTGACCATTACTGGTTCATTACAGCTCTTGTATGCTTAGAGTGTAGTTCTGTTTACCTGTTGCTCTGCAAAAACCTATTTGTTCATTTTTTTTTTCCTGGTTCCTGCATTTATTTCCTCCACGCTTCCCACCATCCTGCAGAATTAATCCGGTCAGTTTCCATCTTTCATCCCCTTCCAAACCATACCCACCTGGTCATCTGTGCAGGAAACTGCATACTGGGTTCATATCTCCCACATCCCGGTGCCACCCTGGTACCCGGGCATGACAGGGAGGGACTATGATGTAATGCTGCAAGATGCCAGGGTGATATGTTCCATTGGTCTCTATCCCCACCTGCAACTGTATATATTTAATGAAATACAGGTGTTCAGTGTTGTTGCTGTTCAAGTCCCAGATCTACAGAGTCGCCTTATTTCTGGGGGACACTAGAAAGACTCTACGTGTACCCGTCCCTAAACTTTGACTAAGGACTGGAGGAAGGCACAAAAGTTTGCTAAGGAGAGCACGGGGTTAGAGCAAGGAAGCGGCTTAACCGTTCTGACCTAGTCCGGGTACTGAGATCTGATACAACACTCGCATTCAGACCTGCAGACGCAATCATACTCATATGCAGACACACAAACACACTCATATGCAGACACACACTCACATGGAAACACACATACACAAACAAACTCACATGGAGACAGATACAAACACTCTCTGTATAATGCTCTGCTGCAGCTCTCAGTCCTCCCTCTCCTGACATTGTGCCGCAACATGATACATTCTTTAAAAGAGAGAGTATGAAATGTAGCGACGCGTGTGACACATGCATGTTCATAAGATTTCTAGATCTTAAATATGATTGGAGGATGATACTCACTACTTGAAGCAATGCGCGGCACTCAGCACCCACTGCTCACTGATCAGGGACCCGCCACAAATGAAGCTGCCATTATACTGGATGGCGACCTGCCAGGGCCACTCTCCATCCACAGCATTTGTAGTGTCAGCAATATGGTTTGTAATCCCTGGGGAGCCACACTGCACTGAGGAGGGAGAACCTAAATATATGAGGAAGAGAGCAGAGAACGTATAAGTGTCCAGTATCTAAATTACAAACTGACGCCACAATGGTCCAAGTTGACTGATTTAAGGCAGACTCTGCAATACATTGTGTCACTGGATCCATTCACTACCAGTCCCTTAAGGTTATCGGCACAGCTGTCCTCTGTCTGTATATTGTACTCTTCTGTAGCTACCCCCTCTCTGTATATTGTATACTCGCTGCTGCCTGTAAGAAGACTCCTTTGTTTCCCTCTGGGATCTAGCAGGCAGGTTAAGATAAGAAGCATAGGTAGACACTCCAGTGTGTTGAATGTCTCTTCCATTGTTCTGTACTGAAGTTATCTGAACTAATCTGTAATGTATTCTGGAAGGGGGGAGTTGTCTCTCAACTGTGTTTTACCTGTGATTTTCAAATAAAGAGTCAGTCTTTGTTTTGCTGCTCTACAACACTGGTCCTGCCTGGTGATTTTAGAGGTTTGGGGCTGCTGAAGTTGGATTTCGGGGTCCAGCTTGGAGAATGCTAGCATTTGACAGTGGCACACAGTCTGTGTGTCAGGCGGTCTGCCACAGGCTCCATTTTCTGATCCAGGTTGTGGTTTCGTTTAATAATCTCCACTATACCTTGTGGTTTCCTCTTTTCTAGTTCTCGACAGGCAATGAATCTTCATTTTACCACCACTAACTGGAACCTGTATCTCTACGTTTCTTACAGGGCATTCGATCTTGAGACATTACATCTCAATTTTCCATCCCTCATCAAAGCTTGAGGCTTCACCGAATAGCACCCACCTGAGCATGAGGTCACATCGCCAGCAGTTCCCATTACGCCTTTACACGAGGTGTCCGCCTCTGGGTCATTTGCCAAAACGGTAAATATAATGTCTGGTACATGCGCCCTGATCCACGACTGGAAGGACGACACCAGGGTGTACGTGTCAGGGCAGGATGAATCAAATGAATGGCATCCGATCCCCCACTTTATTATGCCGGCCTGGTACCAGATACCATCCACCTGACACACCAAGGGATCACCGGCGCCCACCTGCAAGAGAAGGACACACATACTGCTGACTCTGCTCATCCTGCTCACATTCCAAAACGTCACACTAAAATGAAATTCTGAAATTCCAGAAAATCTACTTTAAAGGGTTAGTCATTAACCTCCAAATTGGCCCCAAATAGTTCTGAACGGTGAAATTCACCATTTGGTGCAAATTCATGACAATTCATCTATTTACAAGCTGTCAATTCAAATACAGGAGAATTGATGGGAAAATATGGTGCAAGTCACTAGTTCGCCACAAATCAGCAGCACCAAAATGATCCCATGGAAGACCATCATGACTTCTATTTACAGAACGCTAAGTTGCACCAAAATTCCTGCAAAATGCCCTGATTTTCAATTCGACAAATTTAAACCGGCGAATCCCACAGATCATTGGAATAAATGGAATCTCTTTGCTATTGTTTTTTTTTTCTTAAAGACTGTTCTTTTTATTTTTTGCAAAAACCCTTTTTTTGTTTTAAAGCCCTTTTTGGTATTTTTTTGTATTTTTTTTTCATATTTTGTTGAGGACATTTTTTTATTTTTTGAAATTTATTAAAACATGTTTTTTCTTTATTTTGAAACAGACCTTTTCGTTATTTTTTTAAAGGACCTTTTTTATTATTTGGACGTATTTTTACTACATTTTTATTGGTTTGACCTCCTATTAAGGCCTCCGTGTGACTTCACTTCCCTGCGAGCGTTGCAGCCTTTGACAGGCTGGACAGAGAGGACCACAGGCATTGTGTGCGCTAACACCGGACGTGTTTTCAGCCTCCCCGTCAAAATGCTACAATAGACGTAGGACGGGGCTAGAAAGGGCGATCCTTTATAGGAGGCACTAACTGCGCTCAGCGAGGTGGTTGGCCACATGGGCATCAGAGTGGAAGGAACGTCCACCTTCACCGACATTCCTTCCACTCTGAAAAATGCTCGTGTGCGCAAGAGGACGGGATACTTCCTTATTTCCAGTTACAGCCGTGCAGCTGGTATTAGCGGGATTAGCGTTTCCGGGCGATACAGGCGTGGGCAGGGTTGTTGTTGACCTACTTTACATGGGTCCGTATGTTTCTCATCATAACCAAAGCATATGGTGTCCTCGGCCATCAACCTGGCTGCGTTGTCCTTGCTCTTTGAGGACTTATCAAATCTCATCATCCCATCACATCGCTCACTGTCTATCATCGGGACCTTCACTTTTTGTAGAGTTTTTGGATCACGCACGTTATCTGTGTGTGTCGAAAGAAAAAACTGAGGTTAAACAATTCCCAAAATAACGTGTAATGTTAGGGTCAGACGAACGCATTTTTCGCATCGTCAGTAAAAAAGTGCGTTGATGCGTCCGAACATACTTTTTGACGGAAGACGCGATAGCGGTTATACGATGCGCAATTTCGGCCGTGATTTTTACGGATCCAAACCAGGAAACTTTGGGCGTCTGGACGTTGTGTAGGCCGGACATGAGCAGCGTCTGATGTCTCCTAATCACGCACACACGCCGCTATGCAGACGCAGAGCACTCTGTACTTCAGTACTAGCGGTTCGACATTATTGCGAAAATGAGTTAGTTTGCCGCTAGCGTTGCGCGGCCGAAATTTCGTGCGGCCGTACTTCATGTGTGGGCCTGCGTTGGACATTATTTGCTGCTACCACGGCCATCATAAAGTGCGGCTAAACGCACGTTCCCACTGCGTTCGTCTGACCCTAGCCTAAAGCCGCCATATTGGTAAATGATATGTATAAATAGAACATTCAGCCAATACTCCTGATCACAACCAGTGGGGTTCCCACCATGGACAGGGTCTGAGTATGACAAGACACGTAAACCTTACAGCATCTCCCACATACACAAAACCAGGAATTCTCTGGAATGTGCTCCATGGTTGAGGTCGCTTCCCTGGGAAACCGTTTCATTTTTGCTACTTTATTCCTAGATTATTTTTTTCCCCTTGTTGACCAATCACATAAAAGGAGCATTGCAAATGGCGCGGGGCCGTGTTGGGTCTCTGCGAGAGACACAGGCTCTGGCATCTTGTTCCCAGTAAGCCAGGTAAGTGAGAAGAGGACCTTGTAGCCCAGTGCGTGTAGATTTAATATTCCCACGGACTCACATCTAGAATAGACATTAGCCCAGCCGGATATCCAGCATTCCGAGTGGCACGGGAAGGTGACGGACGCCGCCGGCAGGCAGACTGGAAGGACTTTGCTAGAGTAATGCACCGGTTCGAGCAGCTCCACCAGAGCAATGTCCCCTCCGCTCAGAATCCCAGAGTACTTGGGGTGGAGAATGATTTTATTCACGCCTCTGACTTGCTCATACGGTTTCTTCCCGGTGATATCGTGCGCTCCCAGGTAAACAGTGTAATGTAACGGGTTAGCGTCCCTGTGAGGAGTGAAAACAGATTGTTACAAGTGGTCACATACAAACAGCACAACAGGTGACGCGTACCTGCGCCTCGCCCACACATACTGTAACCTGGTAAAAATCTCCAGGTGCCCTATTCCATCGTTCGCACTAAAATGGCAACGCTAACGAGGATAATGTGCTCCTGCTGGATCCTTCATAGCATTCCCATTTTAGCATGATATTCAGGGGCAGGTACTAGCACCTTGCCTCGGAACACAGTGCTACCCCCTCCCCGGAATACTTGTGGTATTCTTCTCATGGCAGTACATCATGCGACATGCCACAGCTTGGGGGGGCGTCTCCTGCTGTGCAGCCATAAATCCCTCCCCAGGTGTGACAGGTCTCAGTACCCCTACAGCAGGGGAGGGGAACGTCCAGCCTGCGGGCCGTATACAGCCCGCCAAATGCCTTGGTCCGGCCTGCGGCGTCAGCTCCGATGGCGTGTGTTCGACTCCCTGCGAGCGTCTGAAGCCGTGGAGCTTTGGCGCTCACCTGGGGGAACCACGTGACCATCCGAGTTCTCGCGAGATTGCGGCTGGTCACGTGGCTCCCCCAGGCGAGCGACCAAGCTCCACGCCGCCAGATGCTCAGAGGGAGCCAAAGACGACGCGGCAGCAGCATGAGCCAGGAGGTGAGCTGGGGGCATTATCCATGAGAGCTGTTGGGGCATATCCATGAGAGCTGGGGCATTATCCATGTGAGCTTCTGGGGCATTATCCATGTGAGCTGCTGGGGCTTTTCCATGAGAGATGGGGGGCATATCCATGTGAGCTGGGGGGCACATCCATGTGAGCTGGGGCACATCCATGTGAGCTCCTGGGGCTTTTCCATGAGAGATGGGGGGCTTTTCCATGAGAGATGGGGGGCATATCCATGTGAGCTGGGGCATATCCATGAGAGCTGCTGGGGCATATCCATGTGAGCTGGGGCACATCCATGTGAGCTGGGGCACATCCATGTGAGCTGGGGGCACATCCATGAGAGTGGGGGGCACATCCATGAGAGCTGGGGGGCACATCCATGAGAGGTGGGGGGCATATCCATGAGAGCTGGGGTATATCCATGTGAGCTGGTGCATATCCATGTGTGAGCTGGTCTGGGGGCAATATATCCATATGTGAGCTGGTCTGTGGACAATTTATCCATATGTGAGCTGGGGTGCAATATATCCATATGTGAGCTGGGGCAATATATATCCATGGGTGAGCTGCTGGGGACAATATATACAGAGCTTCTGGGGGCAATATATATCCATGTGTGCTTTCACTTTCACTGCCTTCGGATAGGCACTCTACTTGCTGGCAGTTGGCAAAAATTTGTGTGTAAGCATATGAGAGAGCTCCACAGCAATAAACCTCACAGTAATGTGTGCTGTGTGTATGAGCGTTCAGTGTTATATGGGAGAACTGATTTCTGAGTAAGAGTAGTTAAAAAATAAAATCTGTAAATCTCGGGGGGGGGGACACCATAAATTACTGCACTGGGCAAAATTTTAAGCTGTTAATTTTGTATGGACCTCGAATGATTTTATAAATCTCCAAATGGCCCTTGGCAGAAAAAAGGTTCCCCACCCCTGCCCTACAGGGTCACATCTGCCAATGCCGCTTCCTTGCAGGACTCCCCTGTGTTCTATGTAGGCAGACCCTTGTGCCTTCCTCCAGTCCTTAGCTACAGACAAATAAGTCTGTAGATCTGAAGTCTTTCAGGGTAAAAATGGAACTCCCTTTTAATCAGGGACACAGACATTTATGAGGTCAAACAGGGGTCATTTGCATATACAAAATCACAACACCTTCTAAGGAAGGTTTTGGTGTAATCTAATTAGATTTAAATACAAACAGGGAGAACATTACTCAAACTTTCTAAACAAATTAAAACAATTACAGATTACAGTTTAAAACAGGCAGTGATTGTCAAACATTGAAGATTAAGTTTGAGGAGCTGTTAATCAGATATTTACACTTCTCTGAGAGCAGGTTTACTGGAAGGCTAACCTGATCAGCAGATAGTAACAAACAATGACCTTGCATAATCAGAATCACACAAACATTCTGCACATAAAAGAGGGCAATGGCCCAATATTGATTACGAGTCCTGCGCCCTACAAAATATGCCCCCCAAGTCCACATGACACACGTCACACCAGGGAAATACGTCATGCGGCATGCCGCAGCTCTGGGGAGTGTCTCCTGCTGTGCAGCCTTAAATCCCTCCCCAGCAAAACACATCAAGCAGTATGCTGCAGCACTGAAAGCAAAAAGGAAGCTCCGGGAGATTTGCTTGACAAGGTTTTTTGAAAAAACTCTTCATTCCTCAGCAGTTTGGTGAAACCCTGTATGGGCAGATTTGTGAGAACTTTGAAATGAGAGCTGTTTTGGGGGCGACTGATGCACTATAGGTTATGGGGAAACAGAAATTATTTGCTACATTACTTACTCAGTGAAGCAATAAGCGGCACTCAGAATCCATCGATCAGAAATCAGGGACCCCCCACAGATATGAAATCCCAAATACTGGATACTGATCTGCCAGGGCCACTCTCCTTCCACAGTGTTGGTATTCCAGGTTATCCGGTTGGAGATCACTGGGAAGCCGCACACCCCGTGTGCTGGTATGGGGATAGGGGAGAGGTTAAAGAGCAGGGAGGGAGAAAACACTGAAAAAAATATGTCTGTGTTCCCTGTTTAACATTGAACAAGATATACGTGAGAATACAGTAAATTTGGCCAACACAGAAGCTGATTATGTAGGAATGGCTGCCCTGGCTCCCAAGGGACCACTCCAAATCCACTGCCTGGCCAAAAAATAGGTCACACACCCTGTAATATTTGGTTGTGTTGCCATTTGCAGTGATTGTGGCCCGCATTCCCCGCCGCATTGTGTGGATAAGCTCATGCAATGTCACCGCATTTATTCGCACCCAGAGCGGCATTAATTTGTGGCCAAGATCTTGTACTTATGATGGGAGAGCTACGGTGCTGCGTAAAGTTTTCTCCAGCACATTATCCCAAAGATTAACCTCAATGGGGTTAAGGTCTGGACTGTGCGGTGGCCAATCCATGTGTGAAATGATGTCTCATGCTCCCTCAACCACTCTTGCACAATTTGATAAATCCTGGCATTGCCAACTTGGAATATGCCCGCTGTGCCATCAGGGAAGAAAAACACATTGATAGAAAAACCTGCTCATTCAGTATATTCAGCGAGTCACATAACCTCATTTTTTGGGCTTATAAACTTGCTGATCCCAGACCTGACTGACTGAAGCCACATTTACAATCATTAGCTATTTGCTTAGTTAAATCCAGGTGGTGGTGATCTTGTTTTAGGCCAGGCGGTGTATAAATTGATGCTCTTGACATGCAGATGATCCGCTCTTTGCACCTTACCTGTGCTCAGTTGTTGAGGGCTTAACACATTGCTGAACATCATATTGGGAATGTACTTCTTGATCCATGACTCATAGGCCGGTACCAGGGCATACACCCCGGGGCGATAAGGGAAGCCACATCCTTCTCCCCAGGTCACAACCCCAGCCTGGATCCAGATACCCTTCACCTCACACACCAAGGGACCCCCGGAGTCTCCCTAAATGAGAAAAGCCTTTGTTAGGTCAACAACTTTTTTTTCAGGTTTCAAATTCACCAATATGAAGTCTTCACTATGACAACGTGTTATACCAAGAGCATTAAAGGGACACTGTATTAAATAATAGATTTTGCCTTTTTTTTGCCCTTAAACAGGACCACATTACATTCTTGGTGCTAACATTAGTGCTCACCTTAGTGAGCATTAACGTTAGCCCTGGTACCCACCGCTTATTACAATCCAAACGCTAACGGGTTAAGTAACCTGTTTGCTTTTGGTATCTTGTGCTTTTCAGCGCGAGGTTACTGTACTTTGCGCTCCCATGTTAAGTATAGGAAGCACAAAGTGTTAATCAGCGCTGGATTACAAATTCCTAATGCTGATTAACGTCCGGCTGCGGTTAACAAAAAGTTAGCACCAAGTCCAGGCTGTGGTTAACGGATTCCACTGGTGCAGAATCTGTCAGCACCAGCAGTAACCCCTCCCCCAAATTAATCAGATACTCGCCTCCTATCCCGCGGTGAGGACCGCGGCTCCAACCGCCTCCTCCATCCGGCGGGAGCAGGGAGATATTGGTGGAGAAAGTCCCCTAGTCTCCCCCTGCGGATCACTACGCCGACATGCCGGATCTAGCGAGGCAAGATCCGGCAGGTCATGTGACCAACGCTGTCTGCTTCAATGGAGTCCTATGGACTCCATCGAGTGGATGTGTGCGGCGGCGCTTAGTGCTGCCCTGCGCATCCCGGGGCTTAGCGCCCGGTAACAATGCAGGCAGCTTTATAAGCACCTGCATTGTAATATCGTGCTAAAACGGGGGCGGAAAGGAGAAACCTGCAGGCGCAGGTTTTATTGCGAGTAATTTAATTTAGCCCACAATTGAGTAGATCCTGTTGACAGACAGTCTCCCCCAATTATTTATTTATTTTTGTAATGATTTTACTCACCTTTTCTACCTCACCATGCGCTGCTCCTCCTCTTCAGATCAGGGACTTCCCAATCCGGAAGTCCCTGAAGCTTTTCCATGCAACCTGCCGTCCTATACAACTTGTGTAGTGAAGGAGCCACAAATTGTGCAGCGCTATGGGACTCACACACTTTATGCACACAAGTTCCGCAGCACCTGCGCAGAGCGATTGATCGGAGCTGCACGCGCATGCACAGATCTGATCCATCGCTGCCTCTCTGAGAACACTCGCTACAGCGATTGGTCTCACAGGGTGACGTCGCCCGCTTTCTGTGTGTGACATCACTAGTGACCGATCTGGTGACCAGCGGCCGGGAAATTCAAAATCCCTGCAGCTAATGATGCTGAGTGGGGGAGAAAACTCCTTTTGCTCCAAACTGCTTCACCTTGCAATTTGACCAGATCAATGGTGATGGAAGGGGAGGTAGAAGGGGGGGGGGTACTCCTCACATCCTGACCATTTTATAACTGTAAGGTAGTCAGGGTGTGCAGAGTGTCCCTTTAAGACAATTAGGACACACAGTGAGCTCCTAACCATCAGGTTCAGCCATTTCTCCTTGTAGATTTTCTGCCAATAAGATCGGCCGCCCTGTTCTGTTTCTGAACACACACAGCTCTTTTTATTTTGCACCCATATCTAACTCCAATATGGTGCACTGTCCTCTGGAAAACCCCGCCCTCACTTCCTGTCTCTGATGTCACATCCTGTCTCTGATGTCACATCCTGTAGTGTTAACAGTATAGGATCCATTGCCGGCAGTGCCCAAAACACCCTCCAACTTTTACCAAGCAGCAATAAGGAGCATAAAGAGAATAAAAATAACATAATAATGATAAAAACCAAAGCTGCGAACTTGTCGTCCTACCTGGCAGGAGTCCTTCCCTCCTTCTATATAGCCAGCACAGACTTCATTTCTCTGGATGAGGGGGACGGCGCTGCTGACTGAGCTGCCGATGTGGTGCAAGAGGTCACAGTTTGTAGAGTCTATCAGCGGCGTCATCACTGCGTGGAGAGTGTGGACCTCCGGAATGTCCTCTGAGGAGCCATAAAGCATGTCACATGTTCCGTTTTGCAATACCGTAAAGCAGAGTGTGCCGAGCAACGAGAGTCCCTAAGGGCCGGCCAGTGCAGCACGGTGCTCCACCGCTAGACAGCCACTTCCGCCAAATATACTTGTAGTCCTGTGTTTGATTTGGCTCTGAGGACTGCAGCTGTTATGCCTCTAGGGGGAGCCAGAGGACAATGTATGGGAACATACTTTATTGGACTCATGGACCACACCTCCCAGAATGCCCTTACAGGAAAAGGAAGGATCCAAGCTAAAAAAAACAGGAAGTGTAGAGCATGCATGCAGCGTGGGCAGAACAAAGTGAGCAAAGAGAGTGAGCAGTCAGATAAGAGAGATTTTCCAGGATCTGTGCAAGCTGGAGCACAGAGAATCAGCAGCATCCAGTGCTGGAGAGTGTACCTTGGTCTGCTGTATATTGTGCTGGACTGTTCAGGAGGCGAGTGTGTTTGAAGAGGGGCCCTGTGTTAAGGAGGCCGCAGGCGGAGGGATTTGCTGGCGGCATTCGACTTCAGGCAGAGGAGATTCTGCATACCGCGTGGGGAAGAATTGATCCAGAGGCTGCAGATTGCTACGACGTTCAAGAGGCCTTCCTGGGACTGTGAGCAGCTGAAGTTGTGCGGTAACGAGCATCTTTTCTCTCTGTCTCTCTGACAGCATTCTATCCATCTTTACACTAACTAAGGATCACACAGCTGCTGAGCGGATTTTACCCACAGCCTTTCCTGTACTGGCAGCTACGTTATGCTAAAAGGGCCCCATCTCTTATGTGCACCAACTGGTACCCATCATCGCTGTCATTAGGACGAAGATCAGGGTGGTTCTCGGTTGTTTGGGAGGGTCCTGGGCTGGGAGGTTAGAGAGCAGTTGGTGTGTCTAGTTAGCTACTGTATTACCTGAAATCCTTTTATGCTGCCACTTGCATTTCAATACAAGTTTATATTGTTTATTGTACCACTGTGTAGTTGTTATTATTAGGTTCCTGCCTGGGCAAACAGTCCATGCCATGGATGCCCAGACAGGTGGAGGCACTGCCAACACTATGTATCCTTATTCCCAAAATGCGGAAACTCAGGACCAACAGGTAAAGCAAGAAGGTGTAACCCAGCTGGAGGGTGCCAGCGGGGGCGGCCCCCAGCGGCAAAAGAGCGTTACATACTACTATAAAATGCAGGTCAGTGGACGGACAACCCAGTGCTGATAATAATGTGGGTCTTTATTGGAGACAAAAAAAAAAAGACAATAAAGACCCACATTATCATCAGCACTGGGTTGCCCACTGACCTATATTTTATGTTCCGTATTACAGGGATTCCCTACCCTGGTCCACAGGAACCCCTAGCAGGGCAAATTTTAAGGGTTTCCTTGGAGAAATGCAGACTGAATCCTGCAATCACTGAGCAGCAAATCATAACACCTGTGCTTCACATATCCTGCAAACCTGGTGTGGCAAAAGTCACTTTGACCCTCGGGTACATGGACCTAAAGATGCATTTGGGAGATGCAGGCCTGATGTTCTATATTGTTTCCCAGCCCCCTCCTATGTTGGTCACCCTATACCTATTCTAATTCTAGATGCAGGGTGTTTGTGTCGTGTGTGTTATGTATGAATAATGTTGTCTATGTTTATCTGTTACTATGGTTTATATGATTACTGTGTGGGTCACTGTTGCCTTTCTCAAATCCCCCTATCTGGAATGTGTTTGCATCCCTTAAATTGAAGTGAATTATGTTTGTCAGTTTTGCTTTGCAAACACTGCCCCATTATCTGATACTGTATAATCTGAATCCGCTGTTTACTTGCATATCCTCACAATCTACTATTGTTTGTTGAAATGTTGTGCTATGGTTCTTGGTGGACAGAGTTAATCCCTTTATCTGACCCTGATCTAATTATCTCTCAGACAGCAAGACCGGCCATAAAGCAGGAATTACAGAGCAGTAACAGTAATATTCCAGGAGAGGGATTCCATCCACCCGCAGAATAGGTATTTAGGAAATTTAGAATAAACTAAAAACTTTGCAGAGAGCAGAGCAAAAAAAATCAGAAGTTACTACATGATGCTTATTGTGAGATGACCAATAATTTGCTCTGCTAATAAAAGAAAATATATATATATATATAAATTCGATAGGCCGTATTAGTCCAGATGCCAAAATTACGAGTATTGCAGTCTGTAGTGATACCTTTTTTATTGGACTAACGTTACATTTAAAAGATGAGCTTTTGAGAGTGATCCTCTCTTCCTCAGGTCTGGATGCTTTATTATGTTATTATTATTATGTTTTATTATGGGCCTAATATCCTTCATGCGTTTATTTTCCCATTTTGAACATACCATTTGACTCTCTTTTTACGACATGCAAATTCCCCCACCCATCTGACCCTTAATGTCCTAATGTTCAATTCTAGCAACTGATCAGTAGAGCATCCAGACCTGAGGAAGAGAGTAATCCTCTGGAAAGCTTGTCTTTTAAACGTTACGTTAGTCCAATAAAAAAAGGTATCACTACGTACTGCTATACTCGTGATTATATATATATATATATATAAAAATCCACTGCATACAGCACTCTCCATATTACCGTTCATTGCCCGGTGCAATCCAGTTGAAGTATATAGACTTAGTCAATAGAGGATGCACTCACGGTCTTACAAACAAATATAAAGAATTTATTTTACAAAACTCACATGGACATCAACGTTTCGGCTCGCAGAGCCTTTTCAAGATAAACAAGCAACACCAAATAACACATTTTTATACTAACAAACCAATGAATGAATTAACTCCCCAATCTGTCAGAGATTTCACTAATGAGTTGCCCCACCCCGTCCTGAATCAACAAGATTACTGGCGGGGGCCAACAGCACATTGATTATGGGACTGAATACTAAGAAAAAAATATATAAAAAACAATACAGAGATACAAAGATACAAAAAAGTTAAAAGCAAAAGATGAATGACTGAATATTATAACTAATATTGCAATGAAACAAAATCTTCTTACAACAACTGACCCAAAGACTATAAACCTCTAAATGTAAAGTCAGTGATTTAACGGGGAGATAAAAAAGATGTAAAGGAAATATATTCGTTCAAACCTCTAGGTGAAACTGTATCTAGTTTCATTGTCCAGAACGCTTCTCTTTGCAGCAATAATTGAGACCGATTACCTCCACGTTTTAAAGGTGGTATGTGGTCTATAGCCTTAAATTTAAGTGTAGGTAACCTATGGTGTAAAGCCAAAAAATGTTTTGCCACAGGCTTATCAGTAGACCCATCTCTAAAGGCAGTGGTAATATTAGACCTGTGGCCTCGGATCCTATCCCTAAGGGGGCGGTCGGTTTTTCCAACATAAGAAAGTCCGCAAGGACATGTAATTAAATACACCACAAACTCTGTGGTGCAAGTAATATGATGACGAATGGAAAAAAAATTTCCTGACCTAGGATGTGAAAAAGTTGAGCCAGGCTGCATGTGGCTACACGTTACACAACTTGTGCATCTGAAGCAACCATGCCGAAGAGAGATAGAACTGGATGAATATGATTTAATTGGGTCTGTCTTGACCAACCAGTCACGAAGACTTCTGGACCTCCTATAACTTATTACAGGAGTATTATGAAATTTAGAGGGCAAAGTACTATCGTATTTAAACATTTCCCATTGTCGGTGTATATTTTGTGTGATTTTATGACTATAGGAATGATATGTCATAGGAAGGTACATCTTACTATTGGCCAAAGGATTTTCTATTTTCTTGGATGAAATTTTTTCACAGGCCTTCACAAAGGCTTGCTGAAGAACGCTGTCAGAATAACCTCTCTGTTTAAACCTATTATAGGTATCGGCTAATTGCAAAGTACAGCGTTCATCATCACTATTGTTTCTTAATGTACGTAGGAATTGGGACACTGGCAAAGACTGTTTTAAATGCGGTGGATGGAAACTATCTGCTCTTAAAATAGTGTTCCTGGCTGTTTCTTTTCGATGTAATGTGTAACCTAAACGATCACCTGCTCGAAACACTAGCACGTCTAAGAAGACAATCTCCTGTGTTGAAATAATAGATGTCAACTTAATTGTAGAGGACAATGAATTGATCTGTTCAACCATTTGCATTAAGGTTACCTCCGTATTATTCCACACTAAAAAGATGTCATCCACAAATCTGCAGTAAAATAATAATTTTTCAGAAATAGGCGAAAGAATATGAAAATTTTCAAATACATACATAAAGATATTGGCGTAGGATGGGGCCATCGGGGCCCCCATCGCCGTGCCAGCTGTCTGCATGTAAAACTGTTTTTCAAATCGAAAAAAATTATTTTCCAATGTACATCTCAACAACTCCTTGCGCATAGCAGAAATACCTTCAACATTGGGAATACAAGTGTATAGATTTTTTACATCTAATGTCGCTAATATAACTGGATTGGGCGGTAGGGTAACCTGAGAGATCATCTGTAAAAATTGACTAGTATCTTTCATGTAGAAAGTGACAAAACGGTAGATTTACAATAATAGTCAACAAATTTGCCCAGCGGTTCCAAAATCCCTCCCACCGCGGAGACAATTGGGCGTCCTGGTGGTTTAACCGGATTTTTATGCAATTTGGGTATAGTATAAAAAATGGGAATCCTAGGGTGTTGCACAGTCAAAAAGGCTACTGTGGTTTCATCAATATAACCCAAATTTAAACCCATAGAGACAATAGGTAATATACGTTCCGCAATCTGTTTTGTCGGATCACCAAATAACCTTTTGTAGGTCTGTGTATCATTCAGTTGGTTTAGAATGTCATCCTTATATAATGCATAGTCCAAAATAACAATGCCACCCCCCTTGTCTGCCGCACGAATAACGATAGAATGATCCTGCGACAAATCTTTCATTGCTCCCCATTCATCATGAGAAAGATTAGACCTCTTTTTAATGTTTTGCTTGCTAGAGTTTCTCATAGTATCACGCATTATATCTCCAAAAGTATTGATAAAATGATTAGGGGTCCAGCGTTCTGGACAATGAAACTAGATACAGTTTCACCTAGAGGTTTGAACGAATATATTTCTTTTACATCTTTTTTATCTCCCCGTTAAATCACTGACTTTACATTTAGAGGTTTATAGTCTTTGGGTCAGTTGTTGTAAGAAGATTTTGTTCCATTGCAATATTAGTTATAATATTCAGTCATTCATCTTTTGCTTTTAACTTTTTTGTATCTTTGTAGCTCTGTATTGTTTTTTATATATTTTTTTCTTAGTATTCAGTCCCATAATCAATGTGCTGTTGGCCCCCGCCCGTAATCTTGTTGATTCAGGACGGGGTGGGGCAACTCATTAGTGAAATCTCTGACAGATTGGGGAGTTAATTCATTCATTGGTTTGTTAGTATAAAAATGTGTTATTTGGTGTTGCTTGTTTATCTTGAAAAAGGCTCTGCGAGCCGAAACGTTGATGTCCATGTGAGTTTTGTTTAATAAATTCTTTATATTCATTTGGAAGACCGTGAGTGCATCCTCTATTGCCTAAGTCTATATATATATATATATATATATATGTTAATATGTAGGATAGAGGACTCACCACCGTAGGATCGAGTTCCCCAGCCGGTTACCCAGCATTCCATGCCAGACGGGAGGGTGACGGATGCACCTGGTAGGCAGATGGGTTGAATGTAGTCGGTGAAAGTGACAGGGTTCACCAGCTTCACCAGAGCGATGTCGCCTGCATCCCCTGTCATGGTATATAGCGGGTGTTTTATTATCTTCTTTACCTCAACAGTAAATCTATGAGGAATCGATGCCTTCAACTGGTACATTCCCAAGGAAACCGTGTAATATTCTGGGCTCCTAGGACAACAAAATTATTAACTACTATGAGATCATTTTCTGTAATTCCTGTAATTCTCCTCAAATCCCAATTTCCCAGTAATCCCAGTGTAATACGCCTGCTGTCATTTGGTGGAAATACAGGGATCTCGTGAACCATCCCTCCAGCTTGCCCAGTAATAGAGAGTCACAAAGACTAAAATCTATAGCAAGCCGTTGCAACGTTGTTGTATTCCAGTACCTGCACAACTGTGAGTCTGCCACACGTCTGCCGTGTAACGGTTTTGAACCACAGTTGAATACCGGCGATGGCCATGGGCGCCTCTGCTGATGTTCTCCCCTGAGGTCCATAGGACCTAGGGCTGGGTGGGCCTGGTTAGAAAATTCCATGGCGACAAAGCTCAGGGCTTTATTTCCTACATTTAACGGGTTTACGTTCACACGACCAAGGGAGTGCTGAGAAGCCTCCGAGATCCTGACTCTCACGTTAACGTCAGTTGGTTTTATGCACAAATAAAGCCATACCTGCCAACTGCCCGGTTTTAGGCGCGTGGGACTATCTGAATTTCAGAGATAGACCAACCGACACAGAGCCATGCTCCTTTTACAAGCCGTCCATCCTGATTCTAGGGGGTTAATTTCCCTTGCATTGTCTTATGGGGAACTGGAAAGCTCCTTCACCAGGTGAACTGGACTTTTAGGACATTGACAGTTAAGCATGATGCACCACTGGCATGTCCCCTCTAGACCTGCCCACCCCTCTCATGACCTCATACCACGTGATGTCATGAAGTCTCAGTGCCTTTTGAAAACATACACCTCATGTGTCCATCAAAATGTCCTGATAACCCTCTGCATGATGCTTTGGACCTGCAAGGCCTGGATTATAAAAAGAGAATCATTGCAAGTCACCAGTGCGACTCATTTAGCATCGAATTCTGATGGTGCTTTTGTCGACTCGACTGTATTTTCTTCCTATTTCTTCTGATTTAAGTGAACTGGACCGTTAAAGCACATCAATAAGCATGAGCTCCTCCTAGCAGGTCACTGCGTTCAGGATTGGTTTCTGTTTCATGTAAGACGTGGGTTGTCTGATAATACCGGCATATTTACACCCTGGGAATGTATGACCACAGCATATTTCTCAGTAGGGATGTGCGTTTCGGGTTTCGGAATTTCGGAATTTTCACGAAATTTCCCAATTCGTGTTTTCGGATGCGGCCGATTTTCCTAAAAAATTTTGATCCGAAAATGGCAGATCCGAAAAGTTTTCCGAGCCGAAACGAAAAATTTTCGGATTTTTCGAATGGACTTGAAATGTGTCAAATCGAAATTTATCTTTGCTCTATTCATGATTTCGGTTCCATTCGTGATTTCGGTTCCATTTCGGTAATTCTGGAAATCGTATATTTAACTATTATCGGTTATATCGCTGATTCTGTAAATTTTGTATTTGTAAATGCGTATCACTTGTTTCTTGTGGCATTCGGGTCAGTTTAGCGTTTTTTAAATCGTTTTGTTCATTTTTTTTGTTCCTTGGCTTTCATACCATTTTAATGTGATTAAATAAAGTTGTGAAATGTATATTCAATTATTCATAAGAAAAAAAGGATATTTATTTAATAAAAAAAAACACAATAGAATCGCCAGAATTATCGTAGACACTTTGAAACGAGGAGAACAGAAGTTCCGAAAAAACGAAAATTTCCGAAATTTCCGAAAAGTCGATACAAAAAACAAGCAAAGTGACACGAAAAATGGTCGATATTCCGAAAAAAAAATGTACACAAAAAACGATCCGAACCGAATCGAAACAGAAATCGGTCGAAACGAGCCGAATCAAAGTTTAAACATCCGAACAAATCGAACCGAATCGAACCGAAAAAAAAATCGGTGCACAAGCCTATTTCTCTGCCAAGTACATAAAGAGAATTTAATTTCTTTCAGCTGTGAGATTGCAGTCACTTTGACCTCACACTACCAAATCCACACCTTACAGCTTCTATAACACCCTGCATCTTATCCCTGTACTGACACCATATGTCTGTACTATACAGGGATTTACAGCTTCTATAACACCCTGCATCTTATCCCTGTACTGACACCATATATCTGCATTATACAGGGATTTACAGCTTCTATAACACCCTGCATCTTATCCCTGTACTGACACCATATATCTGTACTATACAGGGATTTACAGCTTCTATAACACCCTGCATCTTATCCCTGTACTGACACCATATATCTGTACTATACAGGGATTTACAGCTTCTATAACACCCTGCATCTTATCCCTGTACTGACACCATATATCTGTACTATACAGGGATTTACAGCTTCTATAACACCCTGCATCTTATCCCTGTACTGACACCATATATCTGTACTATACAGGGATTTACAGCTTCTATAACCCCCTGCATCTTATCCCTGTACTGACTGATACCATATATCTGTACTATACAGGGATTTACAGCTTCTATAACACCCTGCATCTTATCCCTTACTGACACCATATATCTGCATTATACAGGGATTTACAGCTTCTATAACACCCTGCATCTTATCCCTGTACTGACACCATATATCTGTACTATACAGGGATTTACAGCTTCTATAACACCCTGCATCTTTCCCTGTACTGACACCATATATCTGTACTATACAGGGATTTACAGCTTCTATACACCCTGCATCTTATCCTGTACTGACACCATATATCTGTACTATACAGGGATTTACAGCTTCTATAACACCCTGCATCTTATCCCTGTACTGACACCATATATCTGCATTATACAGGGATTTACAGCTTCTATACACCCTGCATCTTATCCCTGTACTGACACCATATATATGTACTATACAGGGATTTACAGCTTCTATAACACCCTGCATCTTATCCCTGTACTGACACCATATATCTGTACTATACAGGGATTTACAGCTTCTGTAACACCCTGCATCTTATCCCTGTACTGACACCATATATCTGTACTATACAGGGATTTACAGCTTCTATAACACCCTGCATCTTATCCCTGTACTGACACCATATATCTGTACTATACAGGGATTTACAGCTTCTATAACACCCTGCATCTTATCCCTGTACTGACACCATATATCTGTACTATACAGGGATTTACAGCTTCTGTAACACCCTGCATCTTATCCCTGTACTGACACCATATATCTGTACTATACAGGTATTTACAGCTTCTGTAACACCCTGCATCTTATCCCTGTACTGACACCATATATCTGTACTATACAGGGATTTACAGCTTCTATAACACCCTGCATATTATCCCTGTACTGACACCATATATCTGTACTATACAGGGATTTACAGCTTCTATAACACCCTGCATCTTATCCCTGTACTGACACCATATATCTGTACTATACAGGGATTTACAGCTTCTATAACACCCTGTCGGGTATATTATAAGCAGGAAAAATTAAAATGAATGCCTGCAGCCATTTTGTTTTAAATAGAAAGTCTTTTCTTTTCTTTTTCAATTTTCCCTAGTTTTAGAAATGAACAGAGATTTTTTTTTTAATAGTTCACGGCTAGGTGAAATTTTATGTTTTTGTTTCTATAGATACCAGACATGATGGAACCTTAACATATCTTTATGTGATATAATGCTGAAGCTAAGTGCTAGACCTGTCATAATTAAATTTATTGGTTTGTCTTAAGTTTTCAAAACAAAAAGATATTTTCTCTATGGGTATAGGAATAAAACTTAAAATCTTTGTAATGTATGTTTATATTCACGAAATATATTCTTATAATCAAGGTATATTTTATTATATTTACAGTAGAAAATAGATGCTCCAATAAATATTGTAGAGAGTATAATTGGTAAATACAGTTGTGTTCAAAATGATTCAACCCCCAATGCTGTAAAGGGTTTTAGGGAATTTAGTGACATTTGTAATTGTATTCAGAATGAAATCCTACAAGGACTTTTTAAAGAACCATATGCAACTAAAATGACATCAATTGGTTTTGTAATACAGTAGTAAATGTTTCTTTTGTGAATTCTTCATTGACACAATTATTCAACCCCTTAAAGACTACCACTCTGAAGAACAGAGGTTCATTCAAGTGTTTTCAATCAGGTATTGAAAACACCTGTGGATGTCACGGAGCAGCAATAAAGCATAATAAGCACCAATTAGGCAGCTTTAAAATGACTGTGATACTCAGCTCCTTCTAGACATTTACTGGTGTGGTTACAAACATGGTGAAGTCAAGAGAATGGTCCAGGAAGACAAGAGAAGAGGTGATTACTCTTCACAGGAAGGGCAATGGCTATAAGAAGATTGCAAAGATGTTAAACATACCAAGAGAGACCATAGGAAGCATCATTCGCAAATTCAAGGCAAAGGGCACTGTTGAAACGCTACCTGGTTGTGGCAGAAAGAAGATGCTGACTTCGACTGCTGTGCGCTACCTGAAGCGTAGAGTGGAGAAAAGTCCCTGTGTGACTGCTGAGGAACTGAGAAAAGATTTGTCAGATGTGGGTACTGAAGTTTCAGCTCAGACAATACGGCGCACACTGCGTAATGAAGGCCTCCATGCCAGAACTCCCAGGAGCACCCCCTTACTGTCTCCAAAGAGTAAGAAGAGTCGACTGCAGTATGCCAAAAGTCATGTGGACAATCCACAGAAGTTTTGGGATAGTGTTCTGTGGACTGATGAAACAAAATTAGAACTGTTTGGGCCCATGGATCAACGCTATGTTTGGAGGAGGAAGAACAAGGCCTATGAAGAAAAGAACACCTTGCCTACTGTGAAGCATTGCGGGGGGTCAATCATGCTTTGGGGCTGTTTTGCTTCTGCAGGTACAGGGAAGCTTCAGCGTGTGCAAGGTACCATGAATTCTCTTCAGTACCAGGAGATATTGGATGACAATGTGATGCAGTCCGTCACAAACCTGAGGCTTGGGAGACGTTGGACCTTTCAACAGGACAATGATCCCAAGCATACCTCCAAGTCCACTAGAGCATGGTTGCAGATTAAAGGCTGGAACATTTTGGAGTGGCCATCGCAGTCACCTGACTTAAATCCGATTGAGAACCTCTGGTGGGACTTAAAGAAAGCAGTTGCAGTGCGCAAGCCTAAGAATGTGACTGAACTGGAGGCTTTTGCCCATGACGAATGGGCGAAGATACCTGTAGATCACTGCAAGACACTTGTGTCAAGCTATGCTTCACGTTTAAAAGCTGTTATAACTGTAAAAGGATGTGGTACTAAGTACTAAGATTGAATGTCACTTGGGGGTTGAATAAAACTGATAATGATGTGAGCACAGAAAAGACATTTGTGGTTATTTCATTATAAATGTTATGTTATATTTGTCTGACCTACACGTGCCTCTTTGATTTAATTGTAAGCAAGATGACTGAATGATCAAAATCAATGTCAAACTGGCCAAAACACTCAATTTCAGTGGGGGTTGAATAATTTTGAACACAACTGTAGTATAATTACTGAAGAAGAGATTCTGTGATTTTAACAGAGAAAGGAATTCAACTGATAAAGAGACCTAGTAAAAACTTTGAGAGGAGTGGAAAAATAAATCTAATTTGGATAGGATAGACTCAGAGTCTACACTGAAAATAGAGGGTCTTTGTAAGTCAGATTGACCTCTTGACCTTAGAAAAGAGATATTAAAATTAAATGGTGGAATTAATCTAAAGTGCAACACTGCCCTCTTGAGGATAGTAAATATTATATTTAATATAGAGAATAGATTGTCCGTGACGTCAAATTGACTATAATTGGAGCCGCACTGTTTGTTGCAGGGCATTCAGCTTACACGACAGGGCATTCACGCAGGCAGACCATCGCTAGCAGACCATCCCAGGACACAATGCACTCAAGATTTCACACCACATCTCTAGCTCCCATGCATTGATTATCTGACATTGATAATTTTCACATATTCCAAAAACAATATTACATAAAGAATATTCAAGGGCTATAATTCATTGAATCCTGATTGGAGAGGTAATGTATGAAAGCTATTTTTATTAAGATTAATGTAATTATATATATCTGGAGTATTTCTTGCAACAGATCTAGAGTCTTCAAAATATTTCTATATCTGCAGATAGAGATATGAAGAAGAATCGGATATAAGGATTTATCCTAAAGAAACTGTTGCAAAGATTGATATACCGATATATATATATATATATATATATATATATTGAATTTGGAAATTACTGTGATTGAAATTAATAAGCAAGGAATTATATAACTACAATATAAAAAGCAGAAGATTAGAAGTTTAATTCTCGATATTAGGGGAGGATTCACTAAATAAGTTTTTATTACTTATCATTCTAAAAATATAATAAGTGATAGCTCATTTTTTGTTGATCCATGTAGCATAGAGAGAGATACATATATCTCTACAAGATCTAGCTTGTTAAACATTGGTTTGCTGGGAAATATAACTGATTGTTTTCGTTAAGCAGAAATGTTTATTAACCATTTGTGTATAATTACTAACTGATAAGGTAAATGATATTAATCATATATGCAGTTACTAACAGGTGATACATATATTGTGAAGCTAGTTTCTAGGTGCTGATGGATTTTATTGTTGGTTATAAATCTTTGTTTATGATATGAGATTTGAAACTTTTTTGTATACGTAATAAATATTTATATTTTTATCCGATTATTGATTAGTGTATTCTTCAAAGCAAAACACAGACAAATAAAAGAATTTAGGAGAATTTCTAGGAAATATAAACGATTGATATGTGTCTCGTATAAGTTTCTTATCGAATATAAATCTCGACATGTTGTAGTCACGTACAGAGATAAATCCCAACAACCCTGCATCTTATCCCTGTACTGACTGACACCATATATCTGTACTGTACAGGGATTTACAGTTTCTATAACACCCTGCATCGTATCCCTGTACTGACACCATATATCTGTACTGTACAGGGATTGACAACTTCTATAACACCCTGCATCTTATCCCTGTACTGACTGACACCATATATCTGTACTATACAGGGATTTACAGCTTCTATAATGCCCTGCATCTTATCCCTGTACTGACACCATATATCTGTACTGTACAGGGATTTACAGCTTCTATAACACCCTGTATCTTATCCCTGTACTGACACCGTATATCTGTACTATACAGGGATTTACAGCTTCTATAACACCCTGCATCTTATCCCTGTACTGACTGACACCATATATCTGTACTATACAGGGATTTACAGCTTCTATAACACCCTGTATCTTATCCCTGTACTGACACCGTATATCTGTACTATACAGGGATTTACAGCTTCTATAACACCCTGCATCTTATCCCTGTACTGACACCGTATATCTGTACTATACAGGGATTTACAGCTTCTATAACACCCTGCATCTTATCCCTGTACTGACACCATATATCTGTATTATACAGGGATTTACAGCTTCTATAACACCCTGTATCTTATCCCTGTACTGACACCGTATATCTGTACTATACAGGGATTTACAGCTTCTATAGCACCCCCCTGCATCTTATCCCTGTACTGACACCATATATCTGTATTATACAGGGATTTACAGCTTCTGTAACACCCTGTATCTTATCCCTGTACTGACACTATATATCTGTATTATACAGGGATTTACAGCTTCTATAACACCCTGCATCTTATCCCTGTACTGACACCATATAACTGCATTATACAGGGATTTACAGCTTCTATAACACCCTGTATCTTATCCCTGACCTGTGATCATATATTTTTCAATGGATTAAAACTAAACCATATGTTAAATATGATGAATTTTTATTAATAATAATCTATATTCTTCGATCTGATTGGTGGATAATACTCACTGTCTGAAGCAATGTGCGGCGCTCAACACCCACTGATCATTGATCAGGGATCCTCCACAATTGAATACATCCTCCTCTAGTACAGCCACCTGCCAGGGCCACTCTCCATATACAGCATCCATACCATCCACTGCATGGCTGGAAATCACCGGTGAGCCACATACAGGGGGAGTTGAGAGACCAGCAGTCAGCGAATAAACTAATAGAAACAAAATAACACAACGAACATTATATTTCAAGTATTGAAAAAGCATCTTCATAGCATTAAGCGCAGCTTTCCATGGGTATGTATGGAGGCTCTCATTACAGAACACAGCCTCTGTATAATGTGCAATTGGACTCATTAGAGAATGCAGCCTCTGTATAAGGTGACATACAGACTCATTGTACTGAGGAGAGACGGAATTGGAAGCGACAAAGCTTAAGAAATTTCCCTGTTTGAGAAAAATGTAGAAAGTTGGGAGAGTTCCCTTTGTTCCCAGTTTGTTGCTGGGATTGGATTCAGGGCAGATAACAGAAAGGGAGAGGGGTAGTTGGAAGGAAAAGGGATTGCAAGAAGCAAAAAAAATCTGTTCTAACCTTTTTTCTTTTCCCATCCTTCCCACCCTGTTTTTAGGTTACTGCCTGTTTACGGAGTCGAAAAGGTCACGTCGTCAAAGAGCAGTTCGACCACGGATAGGGGCAAATGAAGTGGTGATTCCGCCAGTCATTCAAGACCACCCGTGGGTTCCCATATGGAGTCATACCATGTGGCAGGAAGCCGGTTGGTGGTTTTGCGGCCAAAGCCGGGGGGATTGTTTTTTTATCAAAGACATGGTTTAGTTGAGTTATTGGCAAGAATATAATGTCACCATGTTACATGAAGCCAGCCAATGGTTTTAATTTCGGCCAAAGCTGGGGGATTGATTTACCGTGATGCCAGCTGGTGGTTTTGCGGCCAGAGCCGGGGTATGGTATTAAATATTGACATGGTTTAGTTCAATATGGCCAATAGTATAGTTTTCCCAGTTACATTACACCGGTTAGTGGTTTTGCGGCCAGAACCGGGGGATTGTGTTTATAACTAACATGGTTAGGTTGATCTGCGGTGAAATATGCGGCCCTGGCACGTGGAGAGGTGATAGTGGGGGAGGGTCTGTATGTTAGGGGGTCTGTGTGGCCAAACACAGGTAGCCTCCTGGTTTGAAGATCCTCCCGGCCTGCTATCTGCTATAAAGAGAGCAGCGTGTGGTCGCGCTAGCTTAGCCACGTGGGGCCGGCCGCTATTTCTGGGCAATGCTGGTGGTTTATTGCGGTTGCCAGTGTTATCTGGCTGGATCTATGGTACCAGTGTTATCTGGTGTTACCTATTCCAAGAAAGCGAGGATCGCTGATAATTCTGCCACAAAGGCAATGATTCGTTCGAGTGAAAGACTGATTAGGAATGAAGGAGGCTTAAGAATTATCGCTGTATTGCAAAAGATTTTCAAAGGAGGGAGTTTCCTTTATTCTAGGGGATAAGGCTTTGTTCTGTGAGCTGAAGCATGGCTCGTTGTGATTGGGTACAATGGGAAGATAAACAATGGAAAGGGAGGCTATAAGAGGCTGGGCGGGGGACATGTTTGGTATTGCAATAATCGTTCTTTTACTAAGAACTTCAGAGGCACAGCGGCGGCGAGCTCCATTTTACCATCACCATCATCGTATGAAAACCAATGACTGGATAAGTATTACTTGCAGTATCTATCTGTTATGCATACTCTATTATCATAAGTCTGCTATATATATATATATATTCCTAGTTCCATTATTTATTGGAAGGATAGGTGTGGGTTTCCCATTGTATGGATTTGTAGGTTTATTTAGTGGAGGCTTATTTATATTTGTTTCAATTTGCAATACTGTATTCCTTGTTCATTTGGTGTCCAGCTGCGTGATAGAATTTCTAATGGGTTAGTGGTCTGGATAACTTTGCCAAAGTTCAGGGATTTGTAGTTTTGTATGTTATTAGGGGCATTAGGATTTCCAGTAATTTTGCTTTGGCTGTCTGTGGACTGTTGTGCCTTATTAGTTTATGTGCTCAGTATAGCACATGACTGACTGTCCAATTTTATTATAATCCATGGCTGCAGCCAAAAGCATAATAAGCAACCCATATAAACCCGTAAACATACACAGGGCCAACCCAAAACACGCATGTGCCACTCACCATACACACGGAAGGAATTCACTATACATAGTGATATCGCGCGTAGATCCTCGGTATAACACACAAAGTCACACTAATGATGTAGCTATCATACACCCTGAAATCACGAAAATTCCTCTCTATAACACACTGAAATCACTAATGTAGTATAACACTAAGAGAAATAAAAAAAAGTAGGTATGTATGTATGTATGTATGTATATGTATATATATAATAAACATAAAAGTAAAATAACTTGCTATAGCACGCCGTAATCACACACTAGAAACACACAGAAACCAAGCCATAGCACACAGAGACCCCACAAGGACCTAGCCATAGCACACGGAGACAACACAAAGGGAATGTAATCACACATAGGAACTTGATATAACACACTGAATCACTGGACATTAGTCACTATAACTCTATAGTGTGCCGACTGAGAAAAGCACCATACGGCATTGCTGAGTAACACCGGTAGTGGATCCTCAAGCAGCTTCACATGCTGGCCTTTTATGTGGGTTATGATTTACAGGGTTATTCTAAGAGCTGTGTGTTTTAAATAATGTTGGAGTAACCCCAAGGGCTAAGCAATAAGTTGAACAAATTAATTTGTATACTGTATTTAAGTTCACTATTCTAATTGTTGCAATTTTAAAGTGACGCAGCAGCAATGTACAATCTTTTGTTTTGAGCACTTGCTACAGTTGAGTAAATAATTATTTAGAACGGTAACTTTGTCTTTATTGAGGGAGAGGAGAGACTTATTTCAGGAATAGAGGAAACATGAGCAGTAACTCACTCATATTTCACACTTGTACCATCATCATAATAAAGCCTGCGAGTGGATAAGTATTAAGTGTATTAATTCGGTGAATTTTAAGATATGTTGCTAATATACTATATGCGTGTGTGGGTAATCTATTGGGTTAAATACGCGCTAATTTATCCGTTCTAGTGATTTGCATTTTTAGCTACAATATGCTCGTTGATATTTGCTTCACTTTGTAATACTTGATCAAACCTTATTATTTGTGTAGTCTGTATGATATTATAAACCTAGGTAATCAGTGACCGCATGGCTGGCAGCCATCTTAAACCTCAAAAAGTCACATGTTCTGCTGCCAATGAGGAAGGGCTGCAGCAGTAACTGTACAATCTGTTTAAGATTACATTTGCGCAACTAAATTAATCCAGATTGTTTCTGCCAGATTTATGAATATATAACAATTACTAACCAAATACACATCTAAATGTGTCTGTTATAATTTCTGAAGAAATAGAAAGAACTCCAAAATCCACAAAATGATTTCAAATGGATTTAATCCAACATCAAGAAAGGCAACGTTTCGACCAACTGGTCTTTGTCAAGCCTAAAACATAATGACACAACTGGGAATAAATAGCACCACAGATCAATTAAGTAATCAATTAATCATTACAACCGGTCTGTGTGTGCCAACCCAGTAATTAAAAACAATTGTCTACATATTGATTCATCAATTATCTCATTAACCACAGTCAATTACAAAGACATTATTTATTAACATAGATCAATTGTAGACATAGATTGCCTATGAAAGAAAGAGAAGCAATTCTACAGATCTAAATGTAGAGGGAGGCACTTTATTGCTGCAACGATCTTATTAGTCCTAATTGACCTCATGCTTAAATCTGCAACAATGGAAGGAATTTAGATACCTATAATACTATTTTACATAAATACGTATAATTAATCATCTATGTTTAAAGAACCGATTTAAAAGTAATACGTAATACGTGGTGATTCCTTTGTCCATCCACATTCTGGGAGAAAATCTAAAATTAAAGGATATTTCACCTGTAATTCCACTTACGTGGTTTATTTGTTAAAATGCCCCTGTGGGTTGGTCTATGTGGGTGAGACCACCCAAAAAGTAAAAAATCGGTTCATTAAACATAGGTCGGATATTAGAACTAAAAAGACCGAACTTCCTGTCCCTGAACATTTCTTATGTAGTGTACATGATATCTCACAGTTACGCTACCAGGTAATCGATGAAGTACCCAAGTTGACAAGAGGCGGGGACAGAGAAAAATTGCTTAAGAGAAAGGAATTATATTGGATCCACCACCTTAATACTCTCTGGCCACATGGCCTCAATAGAGAATCAGATTTTTCACCTTTTCTATAAATGATTAATTATACGTATTTATGTAAAATAGTATTATAGGTATCTAAATTCCTTCCATTGTTGCAGATTTAAGCATGAGGTCAATTAGGACTAATAAGATCGTTGCAGCAATAAAGTGCCTCCCTCTACATTTAGATCTGTAGAATTGCTTCTCTTTCTTTCATAGGCAATCTATGTCTACAATTGATCTATGTTAATAAATAATGTCTTTGTAATTGACTGTGGTTAATGAGATAATTGATGAATCAATATGTAGACAATTGTTTTTAATTACTGGGTTGGCACACACAGACCGGTTGTAATGATTAATTGATTACTTAATTGATCTGTGGTGCTATTTATTCCCAGTTGTGTCATTATGTTTTAGGCTTGACAAAGACCAATTGGTCGAAACGTTGCCTTTCTTGATGTTGGATTAAATCCATTTGAAATAATTTTGTGGATTTTGGAGTTCTTTCTATTTTTTCCGGTTATTGGGGCTGTGGAGCAAGAGACCCCCACTCCATTGATCCACGGTGAGGTGTACTCGAGTTTATACTTTTATGAATAATTTCTGAAGAGGCTTATCAACTAAACAGGATTCTGTATGTTAGCAAATGCTGTGTCATTAGGTTAGTTCGGTTGGTTTAACTTCGGGTCTATAGATTAATATACTAAGCAAGAATCCGTTTCATTGTGGACGGAGGTTAAAGACTTTCACATGTGCAGATTGGTTCTATTGATAAGGGATTCAGGGCTGAGGACTCATAAAATGGAGGACAATGCAGCCACTTATGTACAGAACATCTATGCTCTTTTACAACTCAAAATGGAGACGGCGTTATTTACATTTCGCAAGGGGACACACATACAGAGGAGGAAGAAGCACAAACAATGCAGTCGCTCAAAAAGATGCAAACAATGGCTCAGATAACAGTGAGCTGGTGACCTTATTTGCTGGGGGGAGGGGAGGGGCTGATGAAAGCATGTGAAAACAAAAGGAATTCCTTACTTACAGGGGGGTGTACACTATACAAAGACTGGATCGTAATACTGAGGTTACGCTATACAGAGGGAATACAATACTCTACATGATACACAGAGTAAGGGAATGTAAGGAAAATACATACAAATAAACATTGGGATGGCCGTTTCTTTGCAGAGGCAATAAGTAGGGAAGATGTTTCTGTTAGCTACCATTCATTCAATCAGGTGGTGATTTTGGTAAGGGTAGCTGGCGAGGGGACAGAGTTACCTATGCTTGATCTAGAGGCAGCCTTCAGGCCGTACCGCTGTGTCCAGGGGTTTTTCTTTTAATGGGGGGTAAATTCGATGGGTAATTTTACATCGATATCTGTTTACCCATTGGGGTGAGCAATATCCTATGCGCCCTTTTTTAAAGGCTTCCTACTTTTTTGCATTGCTTAGTGGAGAAGAGAGCGGGGAGGAGACGTATAGTACATTACTTGGACGATTTCATGGTAACGGGTTCCAAAGGGACTGGAGAATGAGGTAGGATCGGGGGGGGGGGGTAACAAATAAGTTTAGTTGATCAGGGGGAATTGTAGGTGGTTTGGGGGGAATGGCCAGACATTAAGATCAAATGGTCTAGTGTAATTTCAAATGGTGAGCAGGCAAATGGCCCAGGAGTGGATTCAATGGATGGGTGCAAAGCTTGGTGTTTCTGGAATTTTTTATTTTCCAATCGTCGGGGCAATACCGCTGTGGGGGATAGAATTAAAAAATAAATAAATAAATAATAATAATAAAAAAAAAACATCCCTCCCCTCACCCCTTTTTTATTTCTGGGTCTGATATTCAAGGTGTGGTGCAAGTGCTGAATAACATGTCTGCATCATCACCGCAGGTTGTAGCCTATGTCAGGTAAACATAGAAACATAGAAAATGTCGGCAGATAAGAACCTTTCGGCCCATCTAGTCACCCAATTACATGGATACTTTACCTGGATTTATCTTTTGTTTAGAATAGCCTTATGCCTATCCCATGCTTGCTTAAATTCAATTACTGTTTTGGCCTCTACCACTTCAACTGGAAGACTGTTCCATGTATCCACCACCCTCTCAGTAAAATAATGCTTCCTGATGTTACTTTTAAACCTTTGCCCCTCTAATCTAAGGTATTTGGTGTTGATATGTTGTCTGCATCATCACCGCAGGTTGGAGCCTATGTCAGGTATTTGGTGTTGATATGTTTGGAAAGCAATATTAATTTCACGGTAATCACATACCGGGGGTAAGGAAGGTGGTGGCGGATACATTGTCCAGTTTCAGGTGGGATGTGTTCCGACATTTGGCACCGGGAGGAGGAAGGAAAAAATAAAAAATAATACATAAAATAAATAAATTAATAATAATAATAAAAATATTTAAAAAAAAAAAAAAATATCCGGGGGAAGACTGCCCTCCATTTCTTTGCCAGATGGGCAGCAGTTAGAGGGCATCAATGATTTGGTGAGGAGATTGTTGTTGCAGAAGACATGGGCACCGTAGAGCAAGCAGTGAAAGGGTTGGATCGAGTTTTAAAGGGACAGAGGAGATAGGGCAGAATGTTGTTTTCAAATAGCTACTGAAGTTTGGCGGTAAGTCAATAAAGGACAGCTTGGAACTATTTAGTGGTATTTCATACTTTGCCCGGTTTAAGGAAGAGGAGGACTGGGCTAAACAATTCGTGGTGAGGAAGATCTTGGCAGCAGAGTACAAGTAGGAGATAAGATGGAGCTGATAACACAATCTTTGTAGGGCAGCATTTGTTTTAGTTTTACAGCTGCCCTAAGGATTGAGGAAACCATTGCTCTAGGTGCCCATGGTGGGGAAGTATGCCCAGTGGTATGTATGAGAGGATACTTGGAGGCGACTCCTTCAAACGGTCGCATGTTCTGGGGGCACAAGGGTGGTACTAACTTGTCCGGGTATCAATTCAAAATGGTTTCGCAGCATGCCACGGAGGGGCTTGGTGGAAAGGGGAGTTATATTTGCACCCAATCTTTCAGGATAGGAGCTGCTGGTACTGAGGCAGAATTGGGTTACCCAAAGGATCGAATTAAAAAGATGGGGAGATGGACATGGGAAGTGTATAGGAGATATGTGAGGTCATTAAAGAAATGAAGGGAAAACTTATGGGGAACAATTGTTTTGTTTTAATAATAATAATTTGGTTCCTTGTTTCTTTTGGTTTCTTTTCAGTTCGGGTACACTGTGTGTGTGTGTGCATTACAGTTAATAGTTTACATTTTGGTTATTTGCTGGACGTGCCATGAGAGTGCGGATCCTGGGACACTCCTATGTGCACTGGATGGAGAGTCATGCTGCTGGCACCAAGAGAGGAGCAACCCCGGGGTGCAGCGTAATTGAAGTAGGGATTAGATGGATAGGGAAGCAAGGTATGGTTTGGGGCAGTTATTGGGAATAGTAAAGACATCCAGGAGAAAGAGGGGTAAGCCAGATATTATGGTACTACATTTAGGGGACAGCTAGGGAAGAGATAGGTATTGTAAGTGGTGAAATAGCGGCCTGGCACGTGGGGATGCAATGGTAGGGGGAGGGTCTGCAGGGTACGGGGTGAGTGTGGTTTCGTATGGCCAATCTCAAAGTAGGTTTAAGAAGGTAACTTACATGGGAAAAAGTGTAAGAAGAGGATAAGGGTATAATTCTTAGTTCGAGTGAAAGACTGATTAGGAATGAAGGAGGCTTAAGAATTATCGCTGTATTGCAAAAGATTTTCAAAGGAGGGAGTTTCCTTTATTCTAGGGGATACGGCTTTGTTCTGTGAGCTGAAGCATGGCTCGTTGTGATTGGGTACAATGGGAAGATAAACAATGGAAAGGGAGGCTATAAGAGGCTGGGCGGGGGACATGTTTGGTATTGCAATAATTTTTCTTTTACTCCCACCCAACCCACCCTGTTTTGTTTTCTCTTTCATAGATGTGAAAGTGTAAGAAGAGAATAAGGGTATAATTCTTATGTCCTTAATAAAAGACGTGACCTTTTCAAACCACCAATACTTTGTCGTGTGTTTTATTTATGGGGAGTTGGGGGTGAGGGGGGAGGGGGGGTGTTTGGTTCGGGAGGGAGCTGAGGTAACTTAAGTGAGAAGAAGTTGTGAAAGAGAAATAAGGGTAAAATTCTTAAGAGAACGCAGCCTCTGTATAAGGTGACATAAAGACTCATTAGAGAATGCTACCTCTGTATAAGGTGACATACAGACTCGTTAGAGAATGCTACCTCTGTATAAGGTGACATACAGACTCGTTAGAGAATGCTGCCTCTGTATAAGGTGACATACAGACTCGTTAGAGAATGCTGCCTCTGTATAAGGTGACATACAGACTCGTTAGAGAATGCTGCCTCTGTATAAGGTGACATACAGACTCGTTAGAGAACGCAGCCTCTGTATAAGGTGACATACAGACTCGTTAGAGAATGCTGCCTCTGTATAAGGTGACATACAGACTCGTTAGAGAACGCAGCCTCTGTATAAGGTGACATACAGACTCGTTAGAGAATGCTGCCTCTGTATAAGGTGACATACAGACTCGTTAGAGAATGCTACCTCTGTATAAGGTGACATACAGACTCGTTAGAGAACGCAGCCTCTGTATAAGGTGACATACAGACTCGTTAGAGAATGCTGCCTCTGTATAAGGTGACATACAGACTCGTTAGAGAATGCTACCTCTGTATAAGGTGACATACAGACTCGTTAGAGAACGCAGCCTCTGTATAAGGTGACATACAGACTCGTTAGAGAATGCTGCCTCTGTATAAGGTGACATACAGACTCATTAGAGAATGCAGCCTCTGTATAAGGTGACATACAGACTCGTTAGAGAATGCTGCCTCTGTATAAGGTGACATACAGACTCATTAGAGAACGCAGCCTCTGTATAAGGTGACATACAGACTCGTTAGAGAATGCTGCCTCTGTATAAGGTGACATACAGACTCGTTAGAGAATGCTAACTCTGTATAAGGTGACATACAGACTCATTAGAGAATGCAGCCTCTGTATAAGGTGACATACAGACTCATTAGAGAACGCAGCCTCTGTATAAGGTGACATACAGACTCATTAGAGAACGCAGCCTCTGTATAAGGTGACATACAGACTCATTAGAGAACGCAGCCTCTGTATAAGGTGACATACAGACTCGTTAGAGAACACAGCCTCTGTATAAGGTGACATACAGACTCATAAGAGAACGCAGCCTCTGTATAAGGTGACATACAGACTCATTAGAGAATGCTACCTCTGTATAAGGTGACATACAGACTCGTTAGAGAATGCTACCTCTGTATAAGGTGACATACAGACTCGTTAGAGAATGCTGCCTCTGTATAAGGTGACATACAGACTCGTTAGAGAATGCTGCCTCTGTATAAGGTGACATACAGACTCGTTAGAGAATGCTGCCTCTGTATAAGGTGACATACAGACTCGTTAGAGAACGCAGCCTCTGTATAAGGTGACATACAGACTCGTTAGAGAATGCTGCCTCTGTATAAGGTGACATACAGACTCGTTAGAGAACGCAGCCTCTGTATAAGGTGACATACAGACTCATTAGAGAATGCTGCCTCTGTATAAGGTGACATACAGACTCGTTAGAGAATGCTACCTCTGTATAAGGTGACATACAGACTCGTTAGAGAACGCAGCCTCTGTATAAGGTGACATACAGACTCGTTAGAGAATGCTGCCTCTGTATAAGGTGACATACAGACTCGTTAGAGAATGCTACCTCTGTATAAGGTGACATACAGACTCGTTAGAGAACGCAGCCTCTGTATAAGGTGACATACAGACTCGTTAGAGAATGCTGCCTCTGTATAAGGTGACATACAGACTCATTAGAGAATGCAGCCTCTGTATAAGGTGACATACAGACTCGTTAGAGAATGCTGCCTCTGTATAAGGTGACATACAGACTCGTTAGAGAATGCTGCCTCTGTATAAGGTGACATACAGACTCGTTAGAGAATGCTAACTCTGTATAAGGTGACATACAGACTCATTAGAGAATGCAGCCTCTGTATAAGGTGACATACAGACTCATTAGAGAACGCAGCCTCTGTATAGGTGACATACAGACTCATTAGAGAACGCAGCCTCTGTATAAGGTGACATACAGACTCATTAGAGAACGCAGCCTCTGTATAAGGTGACATACAGACTCGTTAGAGAACACAGCCTCTGTATAAGGTGACATACAGACTCATAAGAGAACGCAGCCTCTGTATAAGGTGACATACAGACTCCTTTGAGAATGCTACCTCTGTATAAGGTGACATACAGACTCATTTGAGAATGCTACCTCTGTATAAGGTGACATACAGACTCGTTAGAGAACGCAGCCTCTGTATAAGGTGACATACAGACTCGTTAGAGAATGCTGCCTCTGTATAAGGTGACATACAGACTCGTTAGAGAACGCAGACTCTGTATAAGGTGACATACAGACTCGTTAGAGAATGCAGCCTCTGTATAAGGTGACATACAGACTCATTAGAGAACGCAGCCTCTGTATAAGGTGACATACAGACTCATTAGAGAATGCTGCCTCTGTATAAGGTGACATACAGACTCATTAGAGAACACAGCCTCTGTATAAGGTGACATACAGACTCATTAGAGAACGCTGCCTCTGTATAAGGTGACATACAGACTCATTAGAGAATGCTGCCTCTGTATAAGGTGACATACAGACTCATTAGAGAACGCAGCCTCTGTATAAGGTGACATACAGACTCATTAGAGAACGCAGCCTCTGTATAAGGTGACATACAGACTCATTAGAGAACGCAGCCTCTGTATAAGGTGACATACAGACTCATTAGAGAACGCAGCCTCTGTATAAGGTGACATACAGACTCATTAGAGAACGCAGCCTCTGTATAAGGTGACATACAGACTCATTAGAGAATGCTACCTCTGTATAAGGTGACATACAGACTCGTTAGAGAACGCAGCCTCTGTATAAGGTGACATACAGACTCGTTAGAGAACGCAGCCTCTGTATAAGGTGACATACAGACTCGTTAGAGAATGCTGCCTCTGTATAAGGTGACATACAGACTCATTAGAGAACGCAGCCTCTGTATAAGGTGACATACAGACTCATTAGAGAACGCAGCCTCTGTATAAGGTGACATACAGACTCGTTACAGTCCGCCAGTGGCTGCTCCCAGTCTGTTAGATATTATTATTTGTATCATTTCTTTCTCTGTATATACAGCCATATCTCTTCTTACCCCGGCCCCTGGATACAGCAAACCTCTAAAATAATAAATTGAATTATCTGTGCGTCCTCACGCCCCGCTCGTGTCCCTCCCGGCACTCACCCAGGCTCAGGAGGAGCAGCGTGCCGACGGCCGTGTTCATGGCTCTCACTGGGGCCGGGCAACTAAACTGAAAGCTGATTGTTTGCTTTATCTTGTCTATGAGTTGTGCCCTGTGACTGTGTGGGCAGGCGGCTGGAAATTAGGTGTTTTTTAATGTTATGCAATGTCACCTGTAAGAAATGTCATGCACGGGCTCAGCCTTTTCCTGTAAATGACTCTATTCCCTCGCTTTATATATTATACAGTTACCTGCTGGATCAAAGCTGCCTGACGTGTTTGTGTGTGTGTATATTTATACTGTGTGTTTTTGGGTTTGTATGCATTGATATGCTTAGCAGGCTGTCGCTGTGCCATGTTGCACGCCGGCCGTGCTGTCGCTGTGCCATGTTGCATGCTGGCCGTGCTGTCGCTGTGCCATGTTGCACGCCGGCCGTGCTGTCGCTGTGCCATGTTGCATGCTGGCCGTGCTGTCGCTGTGCCATGTTGCATGCTGGCCGTGCTGTCGCTGTGCCATGTTGCATGCTGGCCGTGCAGTCTCTGTGCCATGTTGCATGCCGGCCGTGCAGTCTCTGTGCCATGTTGCACGCCGGCCGTGCAGTCTCTGTGCCATGTTGCATGCCGGCCGTGCGGTCTCTGTGCCATGTTGCACGCCGGCCGTGCAGTCTCTGTGCCATGTTGCATGCCGGCCGTGTGGTCTCTGTGCTATGTTGCACGCCGGCCGTGCTGTCTCTGTGCCATGTTGCACGGTGGCCGTGCGGTCTCTGTGCCATGTTGCATGCTGGCTGTGTGGTCTCTGTGCCATGTTGCATGCTGGCCGTGCGGTCTCTGTGCCATGTTGCATGCTGGCCGTGCGGTCTCTGTGCCATGTTGCATGCTGGCTGTGCGGTCTCTGTGCCATGTTGCATGCTGGCCGTGCTGTCGCTGTGCCATGTTGCACGCTGGCCGTGCAGTCTCTGTGCCATGTTGCATGCCGGCCGTGCAGTCTCTGTGCCATGTTGCACGCCGGCCGTGCAGATCTCTGTGCCATGTTGCATGCCGGCCGTGCAGTCTCTGTGCATGTTGCACGCCGGCCGTGCGGTCTCTGTGCCATGTTGCACGCCGGCCGTTGCAGTCTCTGTGCCATGTTGCATGCCGGCCGTGCGGTCTCTGTGCCATGTTGCACGCCGGCCGTGCTGTCTCTGTGCCATGTGCACGGCGGCCGTGCGGTCTCTGTGCCATGTTGCATGCTGGCTGTGTGGTCTCTGTGCCATGTGCATGCTGGCTGTGTGGTCTCTGTGCCATGTTGCATGCTGGCCGTGCGGTCTCTGTGCATGTTGCATGCTGGCCGTGCAGTCTCTGTGCCATGTTGCATGCCGGCCGTGCAGTCTCTGTGCCATGTTGCACGCCGGCCGTGCAGTCTCTGTGCCATGTTGCATGCCGGCCGTGCGGTCTCTGTGCCATGTTGCACGCCGGCCGTGCAGTCTCTGTGCCATGTTGCATGCCGGCCGTGTGGTCTCTGTGCTATGTTGCACGCCGGCCGTGCTGTCTCTGTGCCATGTTGCACGGTGGCCGTGCGGTCTCTGTGCCATGTTGCATGCTGGCTGTGTGGTCTCTGTGCCATGTTGCATGCTGGCCGTGCGGTCTCTGTGCCATGTTGCATGCTGGCCGTGCGGTCTCTGTGCCATGTTGCATGCTGGCTGTGCGGTCTCTGTGCCATGTTGCATGCTGGCCGTGCTGTCGCTGTGCCATGTTGCACGCTGGCCGTGCAGTCTCTGTGCCATGTTGCATGCCGGCCGTGCAGTCTCTGTGCCATGTTGCACGCCGGCCGTGCGGTCTCTGTGCCATGTTGCACGCCGGCCGTGCAGTCTCTGTGCCATGTTGCATGCCGGCCGTGCGGTCTCTGTGCCATGTTGCACGCCGGCCGTGCTGTCTCTGTGCCATGTTGCACGGCGGCCGTGCGGTCTCTGTGCCATGTTGCATGCTGGCTGTGTGGTCTCTGTGCCATGTTGCATGCTGGCTGTGTGGTCTCTGTGCCATGTTGCATGCTGGCCGTGCGGTCTCTGTGCCATGTTGCATGCTGGCCGTGCGGTCTCTGTGCCATGTTGCATGCTGGCTGTGCGGTCTCTGTGCCATGTTGCACGCCGGCCGTGCGGTCGCTGTGCCATGTTGCACGCCGGCCGTGCTGTCGCTGTGCCATGTTGCATGCTGGCCGTGCTGTCGCTGTGCCATGTTGCACGCTGGCCGTGCAGTCTCTGTGCCATGTTGCATGCCGGCCGTGCAGTCTCTGTGCCATGTTGCACGCCGGCCGTGCGGTCTCTGTGCCATGTTGCACGCTGGCCGTGCTGTCGCTGTGCCATGTTGCACGCCGGCCGTGCTGTCGCTGTGCCATGTTGCATGCTGGCCGTGCTGTCGCTGTGCCATGTTGCATGCTGGCCGTGCTGTCGCTGTGCCATGTTGCATGCTGGCCGTGCAGTCTCTGTGCCATGTTGCATGCCGGCCGTGCAGTCTCTGTGCCATGTTGCACGCCGGCCGTGCAGTCTCTGTGCCATGTTGCATGCCGGCCGTGCGGTCTCTGTGCCATGTTGCACGCCGGCCGTGCAGTCTCTGTGCCATGTTGCATGCCGGCCGTGCGGTCTCTGTGCTATGTTGCACGCCGGCCGTGCTGTCTCTGTGCCATGTTGCACGGTGGCCGTGCGGTCTCTGTGCCATGTTGCATGCTGGCTGTGTGGTCTCTGTGCCATGTTGCATGCTGGCCGTGCGGTCTCTGTGCCATGTTGCATGCTGGCCGTGCGGTCTCTGTGCCATGTTGCATGCTGGCTGTGCGGTCTCTGTGCCATGTTGCACGCCGGCCGTGCTGTCGCTGTGCCATGTTGCACGCCGGCCGTGCTGTCGCTGTGCCATGTTGCATGCTGGCCGTGCTGTCGCTGTGCCATGTTGCACGCTGGCCGTGCAGTCTCTGTGCCATGTTGCATGCCGGCCGTGCAGTCTCTGTGCCATGTTGCACGCCGGCCGTGCGGTCTCTGTGCCATGTTGCACGCCGGCCGTGCAGTCTCTGTGCCATGTTGCATGCCGGCCGTGCGGTCTCTGTGCCATGTTGCACGCCGGCCGTGCTGTCTCTGTGCCATGTTGCACGGCGGCCGTGCGGTCTCTGTGCCATGTTGCATGCTGGCTGTGTGGTCTCTGTGCCATGTTGCATGCTGGCTGTGTGGTCTCTGTGCCATGTTGCATGCTGGCCGTGCGGTCTCTGTGCCATGTTGCATGCTGGCCGTGCGGTCTCTGTGCCATGTTGCATGCTGGCTGTGCGGTCTCTGTGCCATGTTGCACGCCGGCCGTGCTGTCGCTGTGCCATGTTGCATGCCTGCCGTGTGGTCTCTGTGCCATGTTGCATGCCTGCCGTGCTGTCTCTGTGACTTAACCCTGGTCCATGTGGCCCGCGGCTTGCTGCAGTCTCCTCCGTGCATCACTCTCCTCAGCTCATGACTGATTAGGCCTGAGACCTTCCGGGCCCATGCCCCAATAACCTGAATATGAATAAACACAAACACATATATATATATAAGTTGGAATGGGCCACAGCTTTATTTAACTATATACATCACAATAACTCGCAGTGCTTAATCACAATTCTGCCCTATCGCCCCAATGCAATAGGCAGTTCCACCATTGTACCAAGAGCTCGTCCCCCTGCAAGCGATGTTCGTCTCCCCATAGACTCACCCGAAGACGGCTTATCCGTCCTTTAAGCACTGCTGTCCAGGGAAAACCGACAACGCCAGGGGCCGCCCTAGTGCCCTAGTGGCTGCCCCTGCGCCCCCTGCAGACAGCGCCTCCTCCACGCCAGACATCAAACCCAACAGAAAAATGTTCAACCCAATCTCCGTGAGATGGACCCCATCCTTCCTAACGACATTCCGATTGTCGCCCTCCAGCTCCTTATGTCTAACCGACACTCCACCCAGATTACCAACAAATCGAGATCTCCCTGTTGTCTCCTTGTCCAGAGCCCCCGGGGCCACAAAATCCTCCCATCGGGGACGAGACACTATTTCCGAAAAAACGAACGATAAACCCCAGAATATGGCGAAGCAGCCGGCTAGATCGCGCTTCATATCCCTAATCAAGTCTACAGAACGAACAGCCCCCAAATCGTTCCCCTCCGCATGCACCACTAACACTACATACGTAGCCCCTCGACCAGCCAACAACTCGCATTCCCCAACGACCTGGGCCCAACGTAAACCCCTAATACCAATCCACTGAACCCTAGCCATGTCCGTGGGGAAACCCAGGTTCCTGCCAAGCGGCCGTTGTTCAGCCCGCATGGCCGCCCAGTGTATGTACGAGTGGCCGAGGATCCAAACAGTCCGCGGGGGAGAACCTGCAATTACAAGAGGTTAGGGCGCACATAGGATGAAAACGATCCGATTGCCACCTACCCAAGCACCGAATCATGCCGTCCGACGCGCCAGCTTCCGCCGCCATCATTGCTGCGCCAATCCGAAAAGAATGTGGAGCGAACTGCTTTGGGCCAAGACCTAAAGATGCAATACAACGTTTAAAGACCGCCGAAAACTGGAACCTCGTAAGAGGGGCCCCTGACAGATGAACTAAGAATGAACCCCCAACCCCTGGACGCCCATCCAAATATTCCCAGGCCAAACGTACTGGGCAGGTCACCCCCCCGACTGAACACAGAGTGATTACCGAACCTCTGCCCAACTGGTCTGTTTTCGATCGAGCGATCAACAACCGTAAACGGTCAGGCAAAATCGTGACATGTTCCAAGCGCAAAGCCGAAAGCGCCCCAGCGTTAGGAGCCACTAACTCCCCCACCCTAATAGCGAAGAGCAAATGCAATCCGAAACAAACTGTCATGGAGCTGACGTGGCGCTCCGCGCTTCAGACCCCAAGAGACTTTATGATAAGGCTATCCTAAACAAAAGATAAATCCAGGTAAAGTATCCATGTAATTGGGCGACTAGATGGGCCGAAAGGTTCTTATCTGCCGACATTTTTCTATGTTTCTATGTTTCTATGTTTCATTTGTATCGTGTGATTTTAAATATATTATATATTGTTTGGTTTTAGTTTAAATTAGTTTAGTGTAAAATGGCGTAACTTTAGTTTTAAATATACTTCTATTCCTGTAGGTAAATGTGTTTCTGTATAACCAGTAAACAAGCTTTACTGCTGTGTAATTTATGCAACAGGGCTATTCCCCTTATCTGGCTGCATGTTTAATTCAAGAAGTCTGTGACAGTGTTTAATCTTTAATCTGATGTGTTAGAACAATAGATTATGTAAATGTTGTGTGAGCTAAAGGCTAAAGAATGTAAAGAGGAATGTTTATTGTAAATATCTGACATAATGTAATTATCATTTTAGTAGGACGATGTGCGTCATTTATGCAAATTATGGCTGTTGGATTTAAGCATAAATTGTGGCGTTTTTGTTCATTAAAAGCTCAGAGAGAGTGAGACAGAGAGAGAGAATCCTGTTGGAACGTACAGCCGCGTCTGGTGTCTCCTTCAAACTACGCTACACTACACACTCAGGACAGGCGGAAGAGAACGGTTCTGTCACACAAACCAACCTCAAACTGGTCTCTGCAAATCAGTCCCAAAGACACCAACAACTCCGCAAATAGCCTCCCGGACATCGTCCTTCGCCATCCCCTAATAATACGCCGCAACAAAAAATCCCTCCCCACGTCTTCCCGACCGACCACCCCACACAAAAAAGAAAGAGCCGCCAACACTTTTGCTGCCCCAACCCGGAACACCCCCGCTCCTGAAGATCACCCAGATGAACCATCGTGGCCCACCTGCGATCCTCAGCCGTCTGTCAACCCCTCTCTCCCGCAGCCACAGAACCCCACACCCACCAGACCTGCGAATAGGAACTCCAAGTTGCAGACGACAGAGAACCTTCCAATAGCTGCCTTAGTCCAAAGCCACTGAGGAAAAGGCGTCGCAGTTCTCACTGCACCCGGAGACACCTGCCAAAAACGGTCCCACTGGAACTGGGGAAAATCAAAATACTCATGCGGTATGGGAAAACCATTGTGGAAACCTCCCAGCAATAACGTAGCACCCCGCCTATTGGGGGACATCTCTAGCCAAAGAAGCAGGGCCCCCACGGTCACCAGCGATCTCCCTCCTATTAAACTGTCCCCGCCGGGAAGGTCTGAGAGCCGAACCCTGTCCTTTCATAAAACAACGGAACGCCGGGTGGGGGCCCCCACAGAGAGAACAGTCGTGTCGGAATTTGCAGTTAGCGGACCAGCGGCAGTTAGACTCATTAAAGAGCCAACACCACCCCCTTCCAGACCCCGCCTGCACTCCCGGGGCCCTAGATGCAGTGGACCCTGGAAAGGGAGACACCGCCGGCCGGTTAGGTGTCATAAGAAAAAGCCATAAATTTGTGTCCTGTACATTGAACCGGAGCCCAGGACGCACCGCCATCTTCTGCCGGAACTGCTGGTCATAACAGAACCAGCACTGTCCCCCGTAAATCTTATACGCCCCCAAATCAAATCGATATACGCAAACAATGAAACGCTGCGCTCCGGGAACCGCTCACACAAGATAGCACAATAAGCCAAGAAACCCTGCAGCCAATTGCCAAAAGTGTGAGAAAGCGTTTTCTTTAACTTCTCCTTCTCTTCCGTGAATGGGTCAGGCTGTCTGGGACGGTCCACCGTCTCCCTATCCACCGAAATTAGCGTCCGCACGTTCACGTACTCGCCCTTCCAAATTTTCTCCTGTAGCTCACCCGCAACCTGCAGCCCCATGGGAGACAACTCACAGGAACCGTAAGCCATCCCAGGACCCCCAACCCCAACAGGAATGAGGACCCCATCCGTCGCCGCAGCCGTAACCCCAATGGGAGCAGGCGCAGAAGGAGCAACTGTCGCGGTCGCAGCCGCTCAAACACCAGCTGGAGGCAAAGCACTAATCGGAGCGGGCGCAGAGACTCCCAAGGCCCCCACTGCCGGGACCCCTACCACGGCAGGCGCAGCAATACCAACCGAAGTGGGTACTTGCATACCCCCAGCCCCAAAAATTTCCTGCTGCCCATGCACATAAACGGGCGCCAGCGCTGCACCGGCCGATGCAACCGACCCCCCCCAGCACACCTAGGCACAGAGACCCTTGAAGCAGCCACTGACTCCTCCTGCCAGCACTGAAGAGCTGCAATAATGGTCTCCATCAACCACGACATTACCAAGCCAGTAGCGCCAGATAACCCGCCTCCCACAGGGCCCCGCGATCCTGTGACAGCCCCCAGGTCAGACTCACGTGCCGCCAGTAGCATAGAGGAACCAACAGCAGCCATCGGGACATCCTTCCGAGCCTGATCCAGCGAAGAGCGAACAGCCACATCACGATCAACCGGAATCGGTGCCTCCTGCCGTCCACTAGAACCAGGATGCAAGCCACCCACAGTGCGAGAGCGCCGATCTGGACCACCCACGGCTCCATCCACTCTGCCTAGAGGTACAACCCGCAGCGCTGGTCCAGCAACAGCCACTGCCCCTTGATCCGCCACCAAATTCAGGGTAGAACGAGCCCCCTGCCTCTGGTTTCCGCAGACCCGACGGACGCCGCCATCTTGGGGGCGTGCCCGTCGTGCCGGCTGTGACGCAGTTTTCCTGCGACTCGCTGGGGGACGACCGGATCCGGAAGCAGATGATCGCGTCACTCTCCCACCAGCCGCCGGAAGAGCAGGATGTGCGTAAGGGTTCCTGGATCTTGGATGCCGCCGTTCAACCTGTAAGTTAACCACACCGCCATCTTGCTGCTCACCTACACCAGGTTCTCCACTGCCATCTTGCCGCACTCCGACCTCCGCCGCCATCTTGCCGTTCACCGCCTCTTCGTCCTCTGCCGCCATTCTGATGCACTCCACCATCCACAGGCCCAGCAATCGGAGGGGGGATCACCGTAGGCCTCACCCGCTAGCCCTCTGCCTTCAGGCCACACGAAGACGAAGGCCGTGCTGCGGTGTATCCAGCGCGGTCGATCCGTCCGACGACATGGAATCTTGCTCCGCTGCAGCCATTTCACTGTTCCTCACCATGGCCCACCGAAGCCTCGGGGGACTCGGGCTCAAACACGTTGGAGGCCTGGAACGCCGCTCCCTCTGCCACTGGCGGGGCTCCTCGCTCTCCTCGGGGGTCCGCTCCCGAGATGGTGCCAGGGCCTCCACCATCAGATCCTGCAGCGATGCTCCACGAGCCGCAGCGTGCTCCCTCAATTGTTCCAGCAGACATTCCAGCGATGTAGAATCCTTGAAGATGAAGATCCTTCCTTAACTGACAGGCCCAGGCCATCAGTCATGTCCCCCTTCCTGAAAGGTCCAGGGGGTTCTTTCTTTATTTTTCCTCTTACGCTGCGCTACAGAATATGTTGGCGCTGTATAATAAATTCGAATTACATTGAGTGATAATAAATCATGTCAGCGTAACCGAGACTAAAGCGCACCTTGTCATACAATGAGCAGGTCAGCATTTATTATACAGTACAATCTTATACACATATAATATGATATAGCGCCTGCAGAATCCCCAGCGCTGTACAGGACAAGTGGACAAGGAGGTAATGCATTCTGCAACCCCCAACATGCTGCGTAGGTCAGATTGTAAATTATTGCACGAAAAGGCTCCTCCAATCCCAACGTGTCACCTTGGTATGTGCTGCTCTAATGTATCACTGCCTTTCACTTATCTTGTACAGCGCTGCTGGTTCTGCTGCCGCTATATATAAATATTATAATAATAATGAAGGCGCTGGGACTCTGGGATTTGCTGATGGAGAAACCTCATTCAGGGGCGACAAACCGCCTTGGTATTTTCGATCTGACAGATTCGTCGTCTACTGTGTGTTTATGACATCATCAAATGTGTCATAGCTCAAATTAAACGTTTATAATCATCAACGATCGTTTCTAGCAGAAGTTTGACGGAATTTTTGGTGTAAGGGCTGCAGAAAGAAGGTGGAGGTTTGAGAGGTGTATAGACGCATCCCCCCCGATAACAATAAACACCCTCCCACGTCTCTGTTCGGGTATTCTGACCCGCTGTCAGGGTCGATCCATATCGAGTGCCCCAGAAAAATATGAATTGGTTGCTTGACCATTTTGAATTTTTTTTTATTTTTTTTTGGCGGTGATGACCCGTATATGTTGGTAGTTTATTTTAATTTTATACTGACTCGTTTAAAAATGGCGGCCATTTTTGCTACGCGCCATGCGCCATTCCTTGCGTTTCCAGAAAAATGCAGATTTCCGTTGTGGTTTGTCACAGAGCTGGGAACAAAACGTATTATTCTTACAACATTCTGGATACATTTTTGTTCATCACATCATTTGACTATCTTGTTTTCATGTGACTAAATTTTCATGCCGAAGGTGACGCACGCGGATGTAAAAAAAAATTCTAATTTCGGAAGGGCAATTTTTTGGAAAGGGTTAAAATATTCAGATTCAATTTTTTTTTCAAATACCTATAATCGGGGAGTTTATATAAAAAAAAAAAAAATAAGCCCAGGTACTTGTCCCCTTTTTATTTTTTCACAGGGACCCACAATTGCTACAAATATGGTGTTTTTCATATTTTTGGGTAAAATTTAGGGGTAAATAATATCTCTGGTGCGGGAAGTGATAAAAATGTAAATTTCGCACACAGTAAAGTACTATATATTAGTAAACTCCAGTAAAAGGTTTGAGGTTGATATTCTACTGGGAGCAGAGATACACCGCGTACAAAAAACTGTGCGACAAGACAAAAATGTTATATTATAGAGCAAATATACAGACAGGGCTATTCAGAGAGAGGTGAAAACCAGGAGAATGACTGGAGAAGTTAAAATTCAAGGTCAAAGTAGCCAAACCAGAAAAATTCTCCCATTTATCTCACTTTCCAAATCAGCTATTTTGACCTAGAATTTTTACTTCTCCAAAAGTTCTCCAGAGTTTCACCTGTCTCTGAATAACCCTGGGAAAGTTTGGAAAGGGTCACTGCATGTCTGACCAAAAAGAAGATTATATTCATTGACATATTTTGCTTCATTGTATCAATAAACCTCAGAACACTCTGAGTCTGAAACAAAACAATCTTTAATCTTTCAACAAATAAGTCAAAGCTTTATCCGAAACGGGCGAAGATAGAACTTTGTAACATTAAGGGTTTGTGGGAGGGAGCAGCGTCAGATCCACAGCTGCTGCATCTCGGTGTCCGCGTGAGAATGGGATTAGTAACGCGCGCTGCACTTTATTTACCAGGGTCTGATGGTGGACTTTGTGCGCGATGATCCTGTGTGTGAGTTTGGGGAAATCCACGAGCGTGTCGCAAGTCGCAAGTTCTTAGTTTTATTGTATTTTTATCGAATTCCTGGGAACAATTACTGCCTTTAAAAACCTTAATCCGGCAAAATATTAACCTAGAAAACTGAGAGAACGAAACCCTCAGTCACAGCAACGTATCTATAGATACGACACAAGGACGCAATGTGACACCAATCAGCTGTAAGCACCCGCGCACCACTGCGATAAAAAGCAGGAAGTGTGTATCACACAGTGTGTACCTCCCTGACATAAATCACACAGATATAACCCGGCCCCTCCCTGACACAAATCACACAGATATAACCGACCCCCTCCCTCACAAATCACACAGATATAACCCGACCCCTCCCTGACACAAATCACACAGATATAACCCGACCCCTCCCTGACACAAATCACACAGATATAACCCGACCCCTCCCTGACACAAATCACACAGATATAACCCGACCCCTCCCTGACACAAATCACACAGATATAACCCGACCCCTCCCTGACACAAATCATACAGATATAACCCGACCCCTCCCTGACACAAATCACACAGATATAACCCGACCCCTCCCGACACAAATCACATAGATATAACCCGACCCCTCCCTGACACAAATCACACAGATATAACCCGACCCCTCCCTGACACAAATCACACAGATATACCCGACCCTCCCTGACACAAATCACACAGATATAACCCGACCCCTCCCCGACACAAATCACACAGATATAACCTGACCCCTCCTTGACACAAATCACACAGATATAACCCGACCCCTCCCTGACACAAATCACACAGATATAACCCGACCCCTCCCTGACACAAATCACAGATATAACCCGACCCCTCCCTGACACAAATCACACAGATATAACCCGACCCCTCCCTGACACAAATCATCACAGATATAACCCGACCCTCCCTGACACAAATCACACAGATATAACCCGGCCCTCCCTGACACAAATCACACAGATATAACCCGACTCCTCCCCGACACAAATCACAGATATAACCCGACCCCTCCCTGACACAAATCACACAGATATAACCCGACCCCTCCCTGACACAAATCACACAGATATAACCCGACCCCTCCCTGACACAAATCACACAGATATAACCCGACCCCTCCCTGACACAAATCACACAGATATAACCCGACCCCTCCCTGACACAAATCACATAGATATAACCCGACCCCTCCCTGACACAAATCACACAGATATAACCCGACCCTCCCTGACACAAATCACACAGATATAACCCGACCCCTCCTGACACAAATCACACAGATATAACCTGACCCCTCCCTGACACAAATCACACAGATATAACCCGACCCCTCCCCGACACAAATCACACAGATATAACCCGACCCCTCCCTGACACAAATCACACAGATATAACCCGGCCCCTCCCTGACACAAATCACACAGATATAACCCGACTCCTCCCCGACACAAATCACAGATATAACCCGACCCCTCCCGACACAAATCACACAGATATAACCCCCCCTCCCTGACACAAATCACACAGATATAACCCGACTCCTCCCCGACACAAATCACACAGATATAACCCGACCCATCCCTGACACAAATCACAGATATAACCCGACCCCTCCCCGACACAAATCACACAGATATAACCCGACCCCTCCCGACACAAATCACACAGATATAACCCGACCCCTCCCTGACACAAATCACACAGATATAACCCGACTCCTCCCCGACACAAATCACACAGATATAACCCGACCCCTCCCTGACACAAATCACACAGATATAACCCGACCCTCCCTGACACAAATCACAGATATAACCGACCCCTCCCTGACACAAATCACAGATATAACCGACCCCTCCCGACACAAATCACACAGATATAACCCGACCCCTCCCTGACACAAATCACACAGATATAACCCGCCCCTCCCTGACACAAATCACACAGATATAACCTGACCCCTCCCTGACACAAATCACACAGATATAACCGACCCCTCCCGACACAAATCACACAGATATAACCCGACCCCTCCCCGACACAAATCACACAGATATAACCCGACTCCTCCCCGACACAAATCACACAGATATAACCCGACCCCTCCCGGCACAAATCACACAGATATAACCCGACCCCTCCCCGACACAAATCACACAGATATAACCCGACTCCTCCCCGACACAAATCACACAGATATAACCCGACTCCTCCCCGACACAAATCACACAGATATAACCCGACCCTTCCCTGACACACAATCACAGATATAACCGCCCCTCCCTGACACAAATCACACAGATATAACCGACCCCTCCCTGACACAAATCACACAGATATAACCCGACCCCTCCCTGACACAATCACACAGATATAACCCGGCCCCCCTGACACAAATCACACAGTTATAACCCGACCCCTCCCTGACACAAATCACACAGATATAACCCGACCCCTCCCCGACAAAAATCACACAGATATAACCCGACCCCTCCCCGACACACAATCAGATATAACCCGACCCCTCCCCGACACAAATCACACAGATATAACCCGACCTCCCTGACACAAATCACACAGATATAACCGACCCCCTCAACACAAACAGATATAACCGACCCCTCCCTGACACAAATCACAGATATAACCGACCCCTCCCGACACAAATCACACAGATATAACCCGACCCCTCCCTGACACAAATCACACAGATATAACCCGACCCCTCCCTGACACAAATCACACAGATATAACCTGACCCCTCTGACACAAATCACACAGATATAACCGACCCCTCCCGACACAAATCACACAGATATAACCCGACCCCTCCCTGACACAAATCACACAGATATAACCCGACTCCTCCCCGACACAAATCACACAGATATAACCCGACCCCTCCCGACACAAATCACACAGATATAACCCGACCCCTCCCCGACACAAATCACACAGATATAACCCGACTCCTCCCCGACACAAATCACACAGATATATACCCGACTCCTCCCCGACACAAATCACACAGATATAACCCGACCCTTCCCTGACACAAATCACAGATATAACCGACCCCTCCCTGACACAAATCACACAGATATAACCCGACCCCTCCCGACACAAATCACACAGATATAACCCGACCCCTCCCTGACACAAATCACACAGATATAACCCGACCCCTCTGACACAAATCACACAGTTATAACCCGACCCCTCCCTGACAAATCACACAGATATAACCCGACCCCTCCCGACACAAATCACACAGATATAACCCGACCCCCCCGACACAAATCACACAGATATAACCCGACCCCTCCCCGACACAAATCAGATATAACCCGACCCCTCCCCGACACAAATCACACAGATATAACCCGACCCCTCCCCGACACAAATCACACAGATATAACCCGACCCCTCCCCGACACAAATCACACAGATATAACCCGACCCCTCCCCGACACAAATCACAGATATAACCCGACCCCTCCCTGACACAAATCACACAGATATAACCCGACCCCTCCCTGACACAAATCACACAGATATAACCCGACCCCTCTGACACAAATCACAGATATAACCCGACCCCTCCCCGACACAAATCACACAGATATAACCCGACCCCTCCCGACACAAATCACACAGATATATAAACCGACCCCTCCCTGACACAAATCACACAGATATAACCCGACCCCTCCCCGACACAAATCACACAGATATAACCCGACCCCTCCCCGACACAAATCACACAGATATAACCCGACCCCTCCCTGACACAAATCACACAGATATAACCCGACCCCTCCCTGACACAAATCACAGATATAACCCGACCCCTCCCCGACACAAATCACACAGATATAACCCGACCCCTCCCCGACACAAATCACACAGATATAACCCGACCCCTCCCCGACACAAATCACACAGATATAACCCGACCCCTCCCTGACACAAATCACACAGATATGCTTAAGCTGTCAGTCACAAATGTACCCCATCTTTGACAGATCTTATCTAACTTGACCAAAACTGCACTTACAGGATAAACTCAGCCGGCAGCTCCCGGCCTTTATAGGCTGTCATGGTGGAGCACCTGTGAATAGGGAGGGGTGCAATCACCAAACGTGGGTTGTCAGCTCTATATATAAAATAAAAAACAACGAGAGGTTGTGCTCCCCTCCCTGTTCAGTGTAACCCTTTGCTGTTTTGTAAAATATATATATACCCCGTTTTTTGTTACACAGTTTAGTAGATATTACATAGTCCGGTAAAAGCTGTCGCCGCCGGTTTATGTTGGAGCCAGTGTTTGGCATTTTTTTCAAGTTTAAAAGCCGGGAGTGGTGAAAGATGTCAGGAGAGGTCACACCTTGGAGGAAAAAATAAAGAGTTGTTTAGACAAAGAGTAAAAATACCTTAGCGTCTTACAAATATTTCATTCCTGTGCACGAGACACGGGGGGGGGGGCCGCGAGCTTTGCATATCAATAAATAGCTGCAGGTAAGAGGAAATATCGCACACAGTGCGCGCCACGGTCTCTGTCAGACACATCAGTCCACAATGAGAGCTGCCGTCACCGCGCTGCTTCTCCTGGGCCTGGGTGAGTACCGGAACATGCAGGGGGAATGGGGACATGAGGGGTTTATACACGGGTCCTATTCTAACAAAAATCGTCTCCCTGTTATGATAAGTTTCCTTTATTTATATAGCGCCACATATTCCGCAGCGCTTCACAAGATCAGTGTATAAGGGGTTAATACATTGGAATAACACACATGGATGACACGGCCTGATTCAGGGGGTCCCTGTTCCCAAGAACTTACAATCTATGAGATGTACAAGTATGTTGTGAGGTTGGCGCATCCATGTAGTTAGGGGTCTCGCCCAAGGACACTCACTGGTGGCGTCTTCTGAGCGGGATCGAGTCGTCTTTCCTTGATTGTAGAGCAGCGACCAGGTGGTTCGGCTGAACCCGCTGCTCGTAAAGTCGAGACTTGCTTCTCCACGGCCGAAGGGCAGAGACGTTACCACTGGACTCCACAGTCGATATTGTGTGTTGCGAGTATGCACCGTTAGGTGTCTCGACGAAGGACACTTACTGGAGAGGTGCTCTGGCTGGGATTCCAACCTGGGTTCTGTTAGTGTATCTATACCCACTCAGCCAGTGTATTACCGGCTTAAGTAAGAGTAACAGGGAGCTGCAGACAGACACCAGCACCACTACTGGGATCCAGGGAGTCCCAGACAGATAATGGCACGCTCTCCCTCGTACAGTCAGACTTTCCCCTAGCTTCCCTTCCTTCTAACATTCCGTTAAGACATTCCTATTCAGGCAAGCCGACCACCCCACTCACTAATATGCCTCACTGCCCCAACCAGCCCATCACTCTCACCTTGCACTCCATTCCTCTCACCTTGCAGTCCGTCACTTTCACCTTGCAGTCCGTCACTCTCACCTTGCAGTCCGTCACTCTCACCTTGCGGTCCATAGCTCACCTGTCCGTCACTCTCACCTTGCAGTCCGTCACTCTCACCTCGCGGTCCGTCACTCTCCCCTTGCGGTCCGTCGCTCTCACCTTGCGGTCCATCGCTCTCACCTTGCGGTCCATCGCTCTCACCTTGCGGTCCGTCGCTCTCACCTTGGGGTCCGTCACTCTCACCTTGCGGTCCGTCGCTCTCACCTTGGGGTCCGTCACTCTCACCTTGCGGTCCGTCGCTCTCACCTTGGGGTCCGTCCCTCTCACCTGTCCATCACTCTCACCTTGCAGTTCATCACTCTCACCTTGCACTCCATTCCTCTCACCTTGCAGTCCGTCACTCTCACCTTGCGGTTCGTCACTCTCACCTTGCGGTTCGTCACTCTCACCTTGCCGTTAGTTGCTCTCACCTTGCAGTTCGTCGCTCTCACTTTGCACTCCATTCCTCTCACCTTGCAGTCCGCCACTCTCACCTTGCGGTTCGTCACTCTCACCTTGCAGTTAGTCGCTCTCACCTTGCAGTTCGTCGCTCTCACCTTGCGGTTCGTCGCTCTCACCTTGCAGCCCTTCACTCCCACCTTGTAGCCCATCACTCTCACCTTGCAGTCCTCCTGTTTCCAGCCCCAACGCTTCTAGATTTTGAGTTCCCACGAGAACAGGGCTTCGTTTCCTCCTGTACTGGTTTGTCAATATGTGTTTTTTTTATGTCTCAATGTTTTGTAACCCAGTCTATGTTGTGCCCATTGTTCAGCGCTGCGGAATATGCTGGTGCTTTATAAATAAAGATTAATAAATATTTTATAATAGGAGTTTGAGAAGTCTGCTAGATGCCAAGATAGAGAAATGAAGTGAAATAAGAGGGAGACACTCGGGACGTCTGACACATAATGAGAAGCACAGAGTGATGAGCCGCGCGTCGGATAGGATGGGACGGGGGGGGCAGCTAGAAAAGCGAAGAAAATAACAGCTGTATTACTCGATATGTCCTGGGGAGAAGATAGAATTGGGGAGATGTGTAGATTGTGGAATAAACATTGCTTTTTTGGAGAATTGATGCAGCCCTCACTGTGCGTCCAGACTAGATACACTCTGACGGCCGAGAACCTGTTCACTTGTCTATATACAAACCTATACACCTGTGTATATTACAAAACAATGCAATATTTCCGCATCCTGCCTGAACGTGCATCACAGACCGTGTTAAAGGTAAATGTGAACATTAATGGAGAGAGATAAAGGAATAAATAGAATTAAGAGACGCAATGAGGAGAGAGACACAAGGTGAAGGTGCTGATAAATAATGCATTGGGCAATGGCATAGGATCACAGGTGTGTATATATATATACGATGGCACATGGTTATGTTGGGTATCGGGTGTGGCTCCGGGTTAAAGGAGGTATTAGGAGTTACACATGGTTCATGGGGTTAGGGTGAGCATGAACAGTGGCATAGGCTTAAGGTGGGCATGGGAAGCAGTGCATGCTTAAGGTAGGATTGAAGTATGGCACAGGGTTAAAGTGGGCATGTGGAGGATGGCAGAGGGGTAAGGAGTAGGGATGTGGGTTTCGGAATTTCGGAATTTTCACGAAATTTCCCGATTCGTGTCTTCGGATTCGGCCGAATTTCGAGCCGAAACGAAAAATTTTGGCATTTTTCGAATGGACTTGAAATGTGTCAAATCAAAATTTATTTTTTCTCTATTCGTGATTTCGGTTCCATTCGTGATTTCGGTTCCATTTCGGTAATTCTGGAAATCGTATATTTAACTATTATCGGTTATATCGCTGATTCTGTAAATTTAGTATTTGTAAATGCGTTCACTTGTTTCTTGTGGCATTCGGGTCAGTTTAGCTTTTTAAATCGTTTTGTTCATTTTTTTTGTTCCTTGGCTTTCATACCATTTTAATATGATTAAATAAAGTTGTGAAATGTATATTCATAAGAATAAAAGGATCTTTAATAAAAAAAAAAAACGATAATTCTGGCGATTCTATCGTAGACACTTTGAAACGAAGAGAACAGACGTTCCGAAAAAACGAAAATTTCCGAAAAGTCGATACAAAAAACGAGAAAAGTGACCCGAAAACATGAAAAATGGTCGATATTCCGAAACAAAATTGTACACGAAAAGCGAACCGAACCGAAACAGAAATCGGTCGAAACGAGCCAAATCTAAAATTTTAAACATCTGAACAAATCGAACCGAAAAAAAAAAAAAAAAAATAATCGGTGTAGAAGCCTGGTAAGGAGGCAAGAGACAGAAGAGCGAGGAGGATACACAGGCGGAAGAAAATTTGGGATATATAGAGGATGAAATGGGTTGGGGGCTTGGGGTAAAACATGAACCACCCAAGACTTTTCATAGAGCCATCGTGTTTGAAGCATGAAACCCTCTGCCATGTTTTTCCCCTGGTATTAATGCCGTATTTTGTTTACACCCTCTACACACCACCACGGGATTTTAATGTACGGCAAGAGTGGAATAAAACCCTTGAACCATAAGAAGTACCTTTAGGTCCACAACGCCCCCTGATCCCTCTAGTAGCGGCTGCTTGGTGGGCTTGTCTTGTGGGATAATGTATCTATCCCAGCGTCCGGCATCACCGCGGCCGGTAAGAGGTTTAGTATTTGCAGTCTGTGAAATTATACGAAAGCTCCAAATAGATACAGGAGCAGAGAAACCAGACCCCTGCGAATAAATGAGGGTGCAATGACCTCCAGGCTCCATCCGTGACCCCACCGCTGCCAGGGGTAACTGAGCGGCCAAGACCAGGCATGTGTGGGCAAAGTGAACATTTATAGATGGGGGACACAGATATTTTGGAGGTGTCCCTTCTGGATGATACCGTCTATAGTGCAGCACTTTGCCAGTAAATGCAGTAAAGTTCCATGGTTTAATGCGAGATCAACAGCTGCGGGCAACAGTAACGAGTCAGGGCACCTTCTACCCTATTCTGACCTGCGAGTAACGTGACTGGCCGAGCATTAACCCCTGAAGAGCTAATTTCTATAAATACGAAATCGTTGCAAATTATGGAAAAAATTAAACAAGCATTTCTGTCTGTTCTTTGTTGTTGTAGCGGCTTTGAGCAGTGTCTGCTCGGCAGGAAAGTGCGGCGTCCCGGTGGTCTCCAGTCGTATAGTTGGGGGTGCGGACGCTGTGGATGGAGAGTGGCCCTGGCAGGTCGCTGTAGCTTATGAAGATTATTTCCTTTGTGGAGGCTCCCTGATCAGCGAGCAGTGGGTGCTGAGCGCCGCTTTTGGCTTCAAAGCGTGAGTATTACCTTCTCCATCCACTCAATCAATACAGGAATCCGCAGCAACGGCAAGAAAACGCTACATTGTAAAACTTGAAGGGTTTTTCAAAGGGTTAAATGGCCTGCCCACTTATGTATGTTTTGGATGTGTACGTGCAGGGTTGACAAGATTTTAAAGTAGGCGTGGCTAACTTAAAAACGCACATCTGTATGCAAAGCTTGAACACACCCCAAGGATACGTGGCTTAACTCCCCATTGGCTGCTTAAGATACATTTAATGGATTTTCCTCATTTCTGGGAATTCTATGACGTTATCCTTATTATGTATCAGAGGTGCCTTGTATGTGATTCCGCTGTATTAAGACACTTTATCTTTATTGTATGTGATAACGCTGTATTAAGACGCTTTATCTGTATTGTATGTGATTCCGCTGTATTAAGACACTTTATCTTTATTGTATGTGATAACGCTGTATTGAGACGCTTTATCTGTATTGTATGTGATTCCGCTGTATTAAGACGCTTTATCTGTATTGTATGTGATAACGCTGTATTAAGACGCTTTATCTGTATTGTATGTGATTCCGCTGTATTAAGACACTTTATCTTTATTGTATGTGATAACGCTGTATTGAGACGCTTTATCTTTATTGTATGTGATAACGCTGTATTGAGACGCTTTATCTTTATTGTATGTGATAACGCTGTATTGAGACGCTTTATCTGTATTGTATGTGATTCCGCTGTATTAAGACGCTTTATCTGTATTGTATGTGATAACGCTGTATTAAGACGCTTTATCTGTATTGTATGTGATTCCGCTGTATTAAGACGCTTTATCTGTATTGTATGTGATTCCGCTGTATTGAGACGCTTTATCTGTATTGTATGTGATTCCGCTGTATTGAGACGCTTTATCTGTATTGTATGTGATTCCGCTGTATTGAGACGCTTTATCTGTATTGTATGTGATTCCGCTGTATTGAGACGCTTTATCTGTATTGTATGTGATAACGCTGTATTAAGACGCTTTATCTGTATTGTATGTGATAACGCTGTATTGAGACACTTTATCTGTATTGTATGTGATTCCGCTGTATTGAGACGCTTTATCTGTATTGTATGTGATAACGCTGTATTGAGACGCTTTATCTGTATTGTATGTGATTCCGCTGTATTAAGACGCTTTATCTGTATTGTATGTGATTCCGCTGTATTGAGACGCTTTATCTGTATTGTATGTGATAACGCTGTATTTTTTTTTTTTTATTTTGCAAAGAAGTCATCGTATAAACAGGAAAAATGAGGGCCGCGCAGGGCCACATGAATCCATCAGAATAAGTACTTCGTAAGAAAAATAAGTGAAATGGGGTCAAATAATTGACCTCGCAGGGCCAGATATTATACTCTCAGATGAAACAAATATATCATAAAGGGGGGGGGGGGAGGTCACATGGAAAATCAGTAAATCGTCAAAAATTGGGGAGGGTTATAACAAAAGACATCAAAAATACTTCAGAAAAGAAAAACAGAAAGTCTCATATTTGTCCCCAGCCGGGGAATGTCATCGGGAAAAAAGAAATAAAATAAAGTCTGAAGCGTCTCTGAATTAAGTGGGGGGGGGGGGAAGAGAACAACAATGGGAGCACATCAAGTTGGAAACAATAAAATAAAGACCCGAAGCGTCTCAAAGCATCATAAAACGGGGGGGGGGGGGGAACGTTAAGATATAGTGGTCTTCAAAACACAGCTAGAAGTTTGCGAAGGGGGATTATAAAAGGAAAAATAAAAACAGAAACCAGCGTTTACTCAGCAAGAAGAGAAGGGGGGGGGGAAGGGGAGGGGGGGGGGTAGGAAACGCAGATTATCACATCAGGGGCTGAAAAACGAAATCAGCTAGACAGCAGACAGTCAACCAGGTTCTGACAACGGTGGATCCGAGGCTCCAGCAATTGTAGAGATCGGTCTCCGGTGAATCCCTAGGGAGTCAAATACAGGCCACGCTTCACCAGGGTCCCCAAAAACAAATGTCACGTTGTCAAAAATAAAAGACAGAGTCCCGCCAGCGCCCCATCTATATCTAATCTCCTCAGCCCGAAGACAGGCCACCACCTCCCGAAACCTCCGACGTGCCGTCAGGGTCAAGAACGGTATGTCATTGTATAGGGATATCGTGGATAACTCGAAAGTAATGACTCCTCGGGCCGTGGGTAGTGACAACCGTTGCTTCGTGGGAATTTCCCGAGCCACTGCGATTATGTCTCTAGACGCCGATTCAGGGGCCGCCGCCGACTTCCTAACTCGAACTGCCATACCAAAGACCTCCGGAGCCCCGTGAGGGAGCTTCAGCAGATGTGCCGCCAGGCGGTTAGTATAAGCCAGAACCTCCTCAGGCTGTACCGACTCCGGCACCCCCCGGACCCGAACATTGCGCCGGCGATGTCGGGCATCCAGCGTCTCTACCGTCCGTGACAAAGTCTCAAGTTGTAGCTGAAGGGAGTCTACCTTATGGGAAAGGTGAGTATGCGCGTCCTCAACAATCTTCGTGCGGTCGGTAACAGCCACTAAGTTTTCCTTTACCACCATCACATCAGCCTTGACACCCGCCACATCAGCGCTCCACATGGCACGCATCTCGTTCATCATCCTCTTAATGTCACCTTTGGTGGCAAGTTGAACATCTTCCCCTGGCGCAGCAGCCAGGAAGGCGGATGAGGCAGTCTGGACGGCAGCAGCATCCGAAGGCACAGCCAAGGCGGCCCGTCGGCGTGCCTCCTTAGCCGCTCTTTTCGCAGAAGCCTTCCTGGATTTCTGATCCTGTAGCCGAGTCTGAGGAAAGTTGGTCTGCGTCCTCACCACTCTCCCTCGACCATGCAAATCCGTCGTCGTCCGAAGAGCCGTATCCGAGGCAAGATGGATGAAGAGGAGGCTGCCAGCGAGGGACCTCGCGCCGCTCAGCGAGTCCCGTATGTCCCGCTGTCCCGAACCTGGCATCCGCTCAGTCCGTTTCGCCGTTTTCTTTCCCATCGTTTTGACACACACAGCCAGAGCAAAGCGCCTCGTGTCAGACCAGCAGGTGCCAGGAAGGCAGCACACCCTCACAGGCTCCAAAGATGGCCGCCCACACTAGGCCGCAGGATCTTCCCCGGGTCTTCCCTCCGCTCACCAGACCTCCTCCGTCTCGAAACAAGGCTCTCTAGGGCAGCCCTCGGGTCATTCAAATCTCCCGAACATATCTTCCTGTAACAAGTCCTCCCTCTGCTCTGCAGCTGCAGCCTGTCTCCTCCTCAGCAGCCCCGGTGCATGATCGATTCCGCTGTATTAAGACGCTTTATCTGTATTGTATGTGATTCCGCTGTATTGAGACGCTTTATCTGTATTGTATGTGATTCCGCTGTATTGAGACGCTTTATCTGTATTGTATTGTGATTCCGCTGTATTGAGACGCTTTTAATAACACAGAGGGTCTGAATCTGCACTTCTTTTCCCTCGTATTGTGAAACTGGTGTGTGACGGGACTTGAGTCTTTAAGGGTTTAAAAATGCATATTATGGCAGGTTAAATAAAGCAGTGGGACAGACTCCGGCAGCTTTTATAAATATATATACTGTCACACGGGGGGGGGGCTATAGCGCGGTCCTCTAGGGCAAGTATGTCACAGAAACAGTCTCTTTATAGTGGAGTTATATTGTGGCACTCCAGCATACAAACAAAACAAAACAGAAATCAAAGCCTAACTCGTCTGAGTCTTACTAACAAAGTATATGTCCCTTACTAACGCAGGTAAATAATAAAATAACAGAACTCTTTGCCAACCTTTTCTTTAGGGACGCTGCCAACCATAGCACTTCACCAGCTCTGCTGCTGCTTGTCTGTGTCTCTCAAAATGAATGAATCAATCTCTCTCTCTCTGGTTCCTCACACCCAGGAAACATTTAAGGGCTTTTAATTAGCAGGTGTGGAGACCTTGCAGCAGAACAGAACAATTTAAAACACATATTTTCCTTCTGGCTTTAAACAGCCCACTGCCCGCTCAAAAACACAGGGGGAATGTACACACCATCGCACACAATTCCTTTCACCTTATCACATATCCCCCCACCCAGCTCAGACCCATCGGGGTGAGCGGCCTTAGAGCAGAGGCAATGAACTCTGGAGAGACCATCAGCATTACCCTGGGCCGTACCAGCCCGGTGCTCCATCGAGAACTGGTAGGGTTGGAGACTAAGAAACCACCTGGTCACTCTGGCATTCTTTTTCTTTGTTTTGCCTCATCCATGTCAACGGCGCATGGTCAGTGATCAGCAAAAACTGCCTCCCTAGCAAGTAATATCTCAAAGTCTCCAGAGACCACTTAATAGCCAGGCACTCCTTCTCAACTACGGAGTACCTCAGCTCGTGAGAATCCAGCTTCCGGCTCAGGTACATAACAGGATGTTCCTCTCCTCCATGCACCTGAGAGAGAACAGCACCCAAACCCAAATCTGACGCATCTGCTTGTACGACAAATTGCTTCGAGAAATCTGGAG